>JAMPIV010004646.1:0-44036 GCA_024509875.1 Oreohelix idahoensis
TCCAAATTAAATTTTAATAGGTAGAACCGATGGTGGACACGTATGATGAGACTTGGGGTAAGGCACCTAGTTCTATGACCAAGCCCCTTAGAATTCAAAATTGCCAGCATTCAACATTATGGGAAAACCCCGGTGCTCCCAAACACCATGTCAAGCCGAAGCGCCAGAAATTCTGCAGAGAAAAAGATGCCTGACGCCAGCTGGTTTTTGGTGGACTAATATCAAATATGTTCCTTGTCTGAGATAAAGATTATCTGCCTACGATGGCAACTGACTAGTTAATAGAGGACAGTCTACAATGCAAGATCTTCTCCTCACAAACTAAGAAAGTTGGTGACCTTCACCGAGAGAACGAGGAAAAACTGCTGCACAAATTAAGCCAGCGCTCAACAATTCTCCTTAGAATGCTTCTCAACAGACAAACGCGCTCAATCACATCTAAACGACGCTTGTGCAGCTAGCAGTGGCGCAAGCGATATTGAATCTTTAGAAATTCTTTCATGCATATTGCAATTGTTGTATTCCGCTATCCAAAAGCGCTTTCATCCGACTCACTGGGGTTAACATTAACACTCAAGGAGGGTAAATTACTCTGAGGAAGATGGAAGTAGTGGGTGGAAGCGGCAGTCACTTAATGCACATATCAGAGACCCAGTACCCAAAAGAGGGATTTGTTTTCCTCTTAGTTTGTGGTACAAGTTGCCAGCAGTCTACGCTTGATTTGACAACCTTAGCAGTTACCTCGACCGTGTGCAAGCGACGTGCTGCAATCACAAGATTTGACCATCGACAAGAAGTACAGTCCAAAACACCCGTGGGAACAGACAGCGGCTGAAGCAGACGCCAACCATCTGACTCCACACTGAAAGCTGGGTAGCAAACTAAAGAAATCTACGAATTCTTTCCCTAAGTTTTTCACCACTAAGTTAAATCATCATGTGATGATCAGTATCATCGTTTCCTTTTTTTTTCTAAACGAAATTATTTATTTTAAATATTGTTAAACTCTAAGTGATTATTAAACTTGTTGATCTATAACTTTAAAGCTATAGTTGGATTAATCACTATTGAGGGAATTGTATGTCTCCACCAATATGACTCATATTGTGTTAAGTAACCTAAACATATAGAGCTATACAATTAATAATTTCTGAATCACCTTCAGCTGGGAGCTCCAAAAAAAAAAACACACCAGCAAAATTTACTTCATAGAAGGGGCGGGAAGATAAATAGTTCATGACGGCTTAGAGGATCTAATTTGTCATGCTTGACTTCTTCACATTCCTGTGAGACTCCCTGAAACAAAAGCATTATCATTCTTCTATTTATATCGTCTGCCAAGAGTAATCTTGAGCGAAGGTTGATACCTTTGAATACCTTCATCAATATACTCTAAGTTTAGCCATTGTTGGACCACTACTGCGGAGACGAAAACCGCCACGTTACTATTTCTACTACTACTATTAATATTACTACTACTAAAAAAATTGCTACTAATATATTTCTGCTACTGTTACTAATATTTGTTACTACTACTATTGTTACTACTACTGTTGCTACTACTACAATTGCTACTACACTATTGCTCCTACTTCTTTTGTGTCCCCATTTCCTTCTACCTCATAAAATCAACAAACTTAGGCAACTTCAGCTTGCGAAGTAAAAAAAAAAGCGTGAAAGTATGACTAAACCAGGTAGACACGGCTTATATGTGCAAAGAATACAATGATAAACATCTATTTACTGTTGTATATCACGCCAGTTTGGGCGCATAATCTCTCTCTCTCTCTCTCTCTCTCTCTCTCGTAGCGCATGCGTACATAACTGAACGTAAGCAAGGCTACAGTTCGACTAGCAGACGCCAAGGACTGGTATAGCGAAGTGGGTCGGTCTCTCCATTTCACAAAGCCTTCAAATATTACATAATAATATGTACATTCTCGGAGAAATAAACAGCCCAAACAAATACGGAGAAAGTTCACCTCAATTAGGAGCTGAAATTCTTTCTGCATTTTCCCGCAAGTACTGTTAGGAATAAGAGTAATTACGTTTCTGCTGACCTATATTATGGTATATCCTCTCCCTAAAAAAGCCTCATGCACTCCTTCGATCCATGTTTTTATTCGTCGCGCCTAACAAGTTCTTATGACAGCTCAGTAAAACATAAAATATATAGAAGCGATCAGCAGAGGCTTTATCATTGACCGATCTCACAGTTGTCCCTTTCTTTGAACCATCATCCAGTCACAATTCAGTGTTCACAGCTGTTTCTATTTCTGACCTGTATATCTGATATTGTTGCTCTCCCACAATTAATAATTAATTAATGTTGTATTACTATTAAACGTTAAAAAGTTAGTTGCTTATCCTTTACAGGACCTGGCAATCAACCCCAGCTTTTATTGGCTGTTTGTGATTTTTCTAGGCAATTTTTTCATTCAGTAGTTTGCCATTGCTTTCTGAACGGTACGGCGCTTATACCATTGTTAAAAATCCACACAAAGCGATCTGCTACCAAACCGCCTGCAGCAGGTTTCGAACCTGGTATATCTGGATTCTGAAACTGCGTTCATATCCATTAGGCCACAGACGCCGACGTATTACTATTAGAGCACATTTATTATTACTGTTATAACACACTAATGTTCAGCGTTTCTCACAGATAACACTGACTAACAAAAAAAAACTTTTTTTTTCTTTCTCTAACATTTCTATGTTTTTCTGGTCAATCTTAATGCGCTGTTTTTAAATCTGCAAACCGTTTTTCTCTATCAGGTCGGGATCTCTAGAAATACGCAATTGAGGTTTTTTAACAACACATACAGTATTACAACATCATTCGTACAATAAGTATAACAGTTATGTAGGCTTGAATTTCTTTGCAGTCGACTTTCGTCGGTGAATCGCATGTGATACATCGCGATGAAGCATCCAACAATAATCGGCAAGCATGGTCACACTCCACCGTCATAATTTTCTCGAAGATAAGTGAAAGCTTTGCTCGTTTTATCATGAGCCCCAACTTTATATGTAACAGTGGTAAAATGAAGCTGTCTTTGTTAACTAATGGCTCGTGTATTACATTTTTATGCCCCAGCTGCATACGATCCCGGATAGGCCACACCTTTCTTGCATAATGTTCCTGTCTGTTGCGGCTGTCCCATTCACATCGGAAGCAACAAAATTTAGTATACCCAGTCTGCATGCCCGTGAGAATTGCAATAACCTTTAGGTCTCCACAAATCCGCCATTGGTAGTCATTGTACTTTATTTTTTCCAAACATATAGCCATATTGTCATAAGTTTCTTTCATATGAATAGAGTAGGCGACTGGAATTGATGAAAATAAATTTCTGTTATGCAATAACACGGCTTTTAGACTAGTCTTGGAAGAATCGATGAAAAAATCGCCATTCGTTGACTATGTGCTCATGACCGTTTACATCTTTGCAATAGCAAATGTCATCATCCATCTCAAAGTATTGAACAAGTTCTCTGTGTCTATGACAAAATTTAAATATCGGAGTATTGGGCGCTAAAAGATTCCATTCTTTGAGTCACGAACCGAGTAATTCCGCGTGTCCTTTGGTAAGAGCGAGATCACGTATTAGATCTGAAAGTTCTGAATGGTTAATTAAGTAAACACCATCATTCAACGGTATGTAATCTGAGTAAGAATTAGTTTCTAAAGCAGGTAAACTATCACTTTCTGATGGTTCATTCACGTCCAGCGGATATTGTTCTGGTGGTACTTGGATCAGACACGTGATTGGATCATGAGGCACTGGTTTCGAAACCGATTCAATATTTGGATAAACCACAGACTTTCTAGTTTTAAAAGTGAAACCATGGATATTTGTCAAGCAGAAGTAACAATCAGTAGTGTGATTTGTATGTTCACGCCATATTACTGGCACGCCAAAAGGCATCGACTTATGCTTCGGCGATTTTCGTAACCAACCTGCCAATGTATCGAACAAACTGCATTTGGCTTCCAAGATTTATTTGCATCATCAACTTTCGAATCGAAATAAAGTTCATATGCTTTCTTTAGTAATGGTGTAAAGTTTTTCTGGTCAACACGATCGGTAAAATATCCGCACACGTAACAGAACAGATCAGCCGAATTTCTACAACTTCTAGAAGCCATATTTTGCTCAGAATTATTTCAAAATACAGTAACTATTTGAAAAATCGCGTAACATATGTCATGCATCCTTTAGCAGTATAAAAAGTAGAATTATGTTGCTTTTTATTAATTTTTAATAAGTTATATAGTAAAAATGAAACGGAGCAAATAACGGTTTCCCAAAAATATATTTATTCACAAATATCTTAAGAACCCGACGTGATAGAGATAAACGGATTTCAGATTTGAAATCAGCGCAAGAAACTTACCTAAGAACACTTATTCTTATATAAGAAAGAAAAATGTTGTTTGTCAGTGTAATTTTCCATGTTTCACTTTGTTCAATGTCTTAGTGTAGTCTATAAACTCCCAAAAATAGGCTGCCCCACTAAATTGCTGGCAATGATTACGTCATTCCATGAAAGGAACAGTCCAATATGCTGGAAACACATCACAGCCCTTTGAAACAAGGCCGCGTCCTAGCTCCGACCCTCTGCGGGATCTTCTTTGCCTTGCTCTTGAAACACGCATTCAGAGATGCAACTGAAGGAATATGCCATCATACTAGGTCAGATGGCAGACTGTTTAACCTCGCAAGGCTGAAGGAGGAAAAAATCAAAACATCAGAAGGGTCACTATAAGACTACACTTGTTATTCGTTGATGACGCTGCAATCGTCACTCAAAGTCAACAGGAGCTCCAGAGCTTGATGAATCGCATCTTCCAAGCATGCAAGGACTTTGGCCTCACAATAAGTTTAAAGAAAACAAATGTGTTGGATCAGGATGTGGGTGTTGCACCAGTTATCACTATCGATTACTATGAATTGGCAGTGGTGCACCACTTCACATACCTGGGGTTCACCATCAACGACAAACTCTCTTTGGACACAGAAATTGACAGTCACATTGGCAAAGCAGCAGCCATCATTGCCCACCGCACATCACGTGTTGGGGGAACTCCAATCTCACAATGAAGAAGAAAGCTGCAGTGTATAATGCCTGCGTCACCACCACGCTTCTATATGGCAGCGGGACATGGACAACCTCTGCTAAGCAAGAAAGAAGGCTCAATACTTTCCATCTGCGATGTCTACGCCACATCCTTGGTATTTCATGGAAGGACAAAGTGAAAAATGTCGAGGTGCTGTCACATGCTGGCCTTCAAAGCATGTATACACTGCTTAGGCAGCACAGACTATGCTGGCTTGGCCATATTCGCCGCATGGAAGATGGTCGCACCACCAAAGATATTTTCTGCGGTCAACTGGCAGATGACAAAAGGACAGCTGGGTGATCACAGCTGAGGTTCAAAGATGTGTACAAGAGAGACATGAAGGCACGGGACATGAGTCCAGCAACCTGGGAGGATGAAGCTGCTGATCGCACCAAGTGGCGATGATCCCTACGGCACCGCCTCAGATTGGGTGAAAAGAAGCTCTCACAGCAAGCAGATGAGAAAAGAGCCTGCCGAAAGAAACGCCAGGAGAAAATGGAACTGAAAGCTATCACCTCAGGGGCACACTCCCATAGTTACGACTTAAGCGGCTACTATCTAGTCTATACAGCACACGTATAGATCTCTTTTTACTTCTATGGCTCTTTCTATTAATAATTCATTTATTTATCCCCTTTCAGCTCCCCAAGAAGTATAGGCCTTCAACAAACGTTTGCCAAGTCTTAATTCCCGGTGCCATCAGCTCAAGAACTTTCCGTGGAGTCTTCAACCCTTTCATGTTCATCGCCAGTTCTCTTCTCCGTGAGTTATTTGATCTCACTCTTCTTCTATTACCCTGGGATTTCAGAACAAAGATTTCCTGGTAATGTTATCAACAGGTTTCTTCAACGTCTGCCTTATTCATAGCCAGCGCCTTCTTCTCATTTCTTGTACCACTGGCACTTGTCTGGTTCTTGTCATCAGTTCCACGTTGGTGACCTTGTCTTACTAGTTCAATCCTTCTATTCTACGCTACCACCCATTTGTGAAAGTCTACACACGCACATACATACACTCAAATAACAGTGTTGGCATTTTAATATTTTCTTTAACAAATGGTTTCTGTGAGATACTTACTTACTTACTTATTCGTTCCTCTTCTACCGTGAGGTGTAGAGATTTGTAAGACAGAGCGCCATACTGTTCTATCGGTTGTCTTCCTCCTGGCTTGGTTCCATTATAGTCCTCGGTCCTTCAAAGATTGTCTAATGTTGTCCTCCCAGCGGACTTTGGGTCGTCCTGGAGGTCTGGATCCCTGGCTCTTAGTTTCCCATGCTTGTCGTGGTAGCCGATCTTCTCCCATTCTGCAGACATGGCCAAACCATCTCAGTTGGGACTGTTCTACTTGGGTCTGCAGGGGTTGGGTTTTTAGGCCGTGACGTATCGTCTGGTTGCGGACCATGTCTCTTCTTGTTACTTCAACCACCTTCCTCAGATACCTCATTTCTGAGGTTTGGATCTGGCTTTTGTTGGTTGTTATTATTACCCATGACTCGCATCTATACGTCAAGACTGGGACATAGGTGGAGCGGTATACAGCCATTTTCGTCTTCTTACCTTTTGCTGAGGAATCCTCGATTTATGGCCTGAAAAAGTCTCCCAGCTGCTGCTCTTCGGGTAGCCAACTTTTCGTTGATGCCTCCCTCCCGGTCTATGACAGGTCCAAGGTATTTAAAGTGGTCGACCTGCTCCAGGACCTGTTCTCCCAGCTTAATCTGATGTCTTCTTTCCTCTCGTGATATCACCATGGTTTTTGTTTTCGAGCTGCTTATGATCATCCCTCTCTTCTCCAGCTCTTCCTTCCAGACTTGCAGGTTGGATTGAAGATGTGCCTCTGATTTTTCTGTGAGATACTGACCTTAATTTTCATCAACTTAGCATCTGACGACTGTACCAGAAATAAACATATCGAAGATATTCCGGTTTGTATAATGCTTTATGTGCTAACTGCCTTATTAATGAAACGTCTGAAACAACAATGAAATAAACCCAGCAATCTGTTCAGGAAAATGTGCGCACTGCACCCGTGAAAGATAAACCAAACATTAAAAGAGCACCTCTCATTTTATTTGTCCATAGTGCTTTGACCATTGATCATAAGTCACGGTAAACTTGACTGCGTAAGTCGTCATTTTACATTCTATATTTTTCATTACTAACATTTGAACTAATATGTATATATTGCCATGTGAATTTTAATATGTGAAAATCGCTAGTGGATGTCCAAGTCATTTGAGGCTGGCAACCTCAGCGTTTAGAATGATGATTTCATTAACCACCACTGCAAGGGCTGGTGACTGCTTTATTGCTAGTTCCTTACAGAGAACTAAAAGCATTGGTAGTCCCAAGTTCCATATGGAGCAGGGAGGGAAAGATGAAAGAAATGATGTACATTCTAAGTATAATACTTACAGTTTCAAACCAGTGTAAATGTCTAGGTAAACATATTCAATTTTAAAGTTAATGAAAGTTTCAAACTTTTCAATCAGTGTAAATGTAAATGAAAACAGATTCAGTTTATACTGTGAACACTTTTCAAACAGTGGAGATGTAAATGTAAACATATTCCATCTGTACTATTAACCTTTTCATTTAAATGTAACAATAAGGATAAAGCTATTCAATTTAAATGGAAAGAAAGTTTCTCTTGAGGGATTAAGTTTAATTCTCATCGAGGGTAAATTCTGAGTTAAATGGGATGGTGGAATAAGAAAGGGGACACTTAAGTATGTGTTGAGAAAACACAATACTCAGGAGAGTGTTTCGTTTCTATTCTTTTACCATAGTTGTTGGTGGTACCAGGAGAGTACTAATCTCTGAAGACTATTCAATTATTTTAACCCTTGATAAAATTAAATGATTATTAAATCTGTTATTTGTTAATATACAAATTAAACTTCGATTTAATCATTTTAAATGTACTGCATGTTTGTCTCAGTCAATTTACTAAACACACTCTAAACAGAGCTATACCAGAACAATAAGAATTCCACTGAGTAAATCAGAGGCGGGGGTTAACGAGCTAAAATTAATCATTGTTTAATTCTTCACAAAAGTTGTCAGCAGATCCTAGAATTAACGTGCTCAGCCAATGCAGCATTGTTTTCACTTTTTCTGAATATCTTGTGAATACTTCCTTGAGATAGAAGTGTCATTACCCTTCTATTTACAAATCTGCCAAGAGTAATCTTGTGCGAAGGTAGACACCTTTGAAGCCCATATTAGATACTCTTGAGTTTTGGCCACTGTTGGACCACTACTGCAGCACCATCACATAATTTAGTCTAAATTCCTTTATCCGTAATTCCCAAGGTAGAATTCCTAAAGCCACCTCTAGAGCCTCCACTGATGTTGTCTATTGATCTGATTGCACCAGCTATTGTACATAAAGCTTGATGCTGAATTCTGTCTAATTTAATCTTGTTACTGTGTGCGGCAGTCATATATTATACTTCCATAATCTATTTTTCCTCTAATAAAAGATTTATAAAACGTGAGCATTGTCTTAGTGCTTGCATCCCATCCATTACCTTTCAAATATCTTAACAAGTTAGTCAATCCTCTGCAAAACTCCACTATTTTATCTATGTAGCTTGATGTTATCTACCATGTGTTTTAGCCAGGGACCCAGACCCCCAGAGTCCGCTGGGAGGACAACATTAGACAATCTTTGAAGGACCGAGGACTAGAATGGAACCAGGCCAGGAGGAAGACAGCCGATAGGATGGTCTGGCGCTCTCTCTTCCAAACCTCTACACCTCATGGTAGAAGGGGAACGACTAAGTAAGTTTATTCCAGTTTAGCTGTTGGTCTAATGTCATTCATAGATGTCTAGTGATTTGTACTGTATTAATGTTTTGCCCCTGGATATTTATGTCTGTAATTTCATTTTTAACTACCCTACCTTTACTGAAGATCATTCCCATTGTTTTATTTGTATTCAGCTGAAATTCATCCATTTACATACTTTATTTCTTTGCTTTTGTAGATCCTTATATAATTTTGGCAGATTTTTCCTAGTTCTCCATATTGCAACATCATCTGCAAACTGTGACAATTTATTTTTCATATAATTAAGTTCTTCACCGAAACAATTTACCATTATTGTAAAAGTTTAAGGAGATATTACTGATCCTTGGGGTATTCCATTTTGTTGTTCATACGGTTCTGATCTACCATTGTTTAGCTGAACAGTTAAATATCTATCTTGCAGGAAGTTCTCTAAAAAACTATATATTTTACCTGTTACTTCATTTTAAAGACAGCACCTTCTCTCTAGCATTCATCATAAGCCCTGGCTATATATAAAAAAGCTACCCCAGTTTTTTTTTTTAAAATCCTGATTTTAACATTGTAAACATCACACCTCTGTGG
Organism: Oreohelix idahoensis; assembly: GCA_024509875.1. Taxonomy (NCBI): domain Eukaryota; kingdom Metazoa; phylum Mollusca; class Gastropoda; order Stylommatophora; family Oreohelicidae; genus Oreohelix; species Oreohelix idahoensis. Next base: position 9,500 of record JAMPIV010004646.1, read on the forward strand.
CTTCCACTAATCTTGATTGGTAATCCATTGTTCATATCATCATCAGTTGCCATCTCCACAACGAAGGTTGGCTGTAATGGATCTCCAACGTCTTCTGTCTCTTGTCTTGATGGTGCACTCTGATAGACTCTTTCCTGTCCATCTCTTGATGTTGTCTTCCCACTTATAGCGCTGTCTTCCCCTTGCACGTTTGCCTTCAACTCTCCCTTCTGTTATGGTCTTCTGCAAGGTGTTATGCCTTTTTATGTGGCCAAAGTATTTTAGCTGTCGAACTTTGACCTCCCTCATTAGTTCTCTTTTCATACCTAGATTTTCTAGGACCTCCTTATTTGTTTTCATCTCTTTCCATGAGATACGCCCCATTCTTCTATATATCCACATTTCAAGAGCCTCAATTCTTTCTCCCAACTGCTTATTCATCGTCCATGTTTCTGCACCATACAGAAATGCAGAATATATATAACACTTTATGATTCTCAGTTTTAATTTGTGAGATAACTGTTTGGATGTCAGTATATGTTTCATGTTGTTGAATGTAGCTTTGGCCATTCCTATTCTCTTCTTGATTTCTGTTTCACATCTGCCATCTTCTGTTATTATATGACCGAGATATACGTAGCTCTTGACTTGTTCCAGGATTTCCCCATTTACGCTTATCTTTAATGTGGGTTTATCGTCTGTTTTGCTAATTATCATAGTTTTTGTTTTCTCAATATTAATGTCGAGTCCATATTCATGACTTATACTGTTCACTTGCTTCACTAGTTCTTGTAACTCCTGTTCGCCTTCAGCTAACAACATGGTATCATCTGCATATCTAAGGTTGTTTATTGACCTTCCACTGATGTTCAGTCCTGGTATTTCCTGTATCTGTTTGAAAATTTTTTCGGTGTATAAATTAAATAGGCAGGGGGACAGCACACAACCTTGTCTGACACCTCTTTTTATGTCTATGTATGGTGAATAATTCCTTCCAGATCTTACTGTGGCAGTTTGCTCCCAATAAAGGTTACTGAGTATTCTTATATCTTTTCCATCAATACCTATGTCTTCGAGGCATTCAATTATTTTCTCATGATGGACTCTGTCAAAAGCCTTCTTATAGTCAATGAAGCACATATACATACTTTTTTGGACCTCTGTATATTTTTCTGCTAATATTCTTAGGCAAAATATTGCCTCTCTTGTTCCACTGTTCCGTCTAAAACCAAACTGTTCTTCCTGGATTTCGCTGTCTACTTTACTTTTTATTCTTTCCTGTATGATTTTGAGCAGTATCTTAATTGCATTACATTGTTCATATATTTATGTTCAAATGCCAACGTCAAGTATTCTCTGCATGTAGTCACAAAAACAATAATTAAAAAGGAACAGTACAAATATCTATATTATTGTAAGAATATGACGCCTAAACAAAATGTACTCCCTACACTCAGCTTCCTAAGTAACATATCAAAGTGAAACATTAAACTACTCCATCTCTGATGTGTGTTCTAAAAATTATTTACGTTTTTTTTTGTTTTTTTTTTAATTTAAAAAGTTTTCTTGACCGGGTTCGCAAGTAGACATTTTTAATATCAAGTATTTACTAAGTAACATTATGGCAGGTCCCGCAACAATTTAACTACATCTAATCAGTCAACTATAACAGGGCCTGCCGGATACCCAGATCTAAAGTGTGAACCTTCAATTAACTACGTTTTAATACTTTGATTTGCAGTAAGAAAAACATTACGGTTTGCAGAGACGTATAGCTCTAGTACAGTAATTGTGCACGTTATTTTGTGAATTGTAACAGCGACGATGTACCAGTAATATGAAAACTTAGAATAAAATTGAAGAAAGTAAAGCGAGCTTCAAACAACATCAAGTTAACCTTAGTCTTACTTAAATCAGATAAGGAAATGAGTGAAAGATACAGCATTACAATACAGAATAGGTACAGTGCAATAGAAAAAATACAGAGTATAGATGAACAGTGGAAAATGCTAGAGGAATCAAACATACAAAGAAATCATACCAGAATTAAGGAGGACTGCAAAGAAGAAGTGGATGATAGATGGCATTTTAAAACTGATGGATGCAAGAAGGAAGAAGAAGCAAGACAACGAAGAATATGACAGACTAAATAAGAAAATAGTAAATAAATGTAAAACAGCAAAAGAAGCATGGCTAAACCAGAAGTGCAGAGAGCTAGAAATGCAGCACAGAAAAGACACAGAATCTATGTAGAAGCAAATAAATGAGTTAACAGGCAAAAGGACACAAACAGTCACTGGCTGTTTGAAATCAAAAGAAGGAACATTGTTAATGGGTCATGAGAACATGATAGAAAGGTGGGCAGAATACATCAAGGAGCTGTATGATGATGAAAGATGAGATTTGAACGACCAGGACATCTGTGAAGGACCTCCAATACTTGTGGCAGAGGTAGAGGATGTCATGCGCCACATGCTGTCACTGGATCTGTTCAGTCTACACAGTGAAAGTATATTGAGATCACTGGAGGACATATCAGGAATATCCCTTTTTTTTTAAAATTAATGAAAAATATCCCGTTCAACCTCTGATGTGTTATAATTAGGATATATATTGTTTTCAATTCCAAATAATATAAACAACTGCCGATATGAGAAAGTGGCGTCACATCTGTCAAATCATTGTAAATAGGGACAATCAAAATGACCAAACATGCATTCATGTGCTGTTGCAGTGTTTTTTTCTGTAGCAACTTGTTTTACGTGATCACATTGTCAGCCTCATGCACAACCTCTTGGTAGTTGTCTCTTAAGACATGCCTGAAGGAGCAATAGTCCTAATCTCCATGTGGTTCCTCAGAGATACCAGGTGCACTACATGGAGACTGAGTATGGGGGGCTGGTTTGTGAGCCAAAATATGATTGTTTGCTACAGTAGCAAGATGATTTGTCATGAACAACTAGGCAATAAAATATGATTATTTGCTACAGTAGCAAGATGATTTGTCATGAACAACTAGCCAATACAATATCAGTAACTTATGTATGGATCCAGGATCCGATTGAGGAGTAAAGAATAAGCCCACTGGGACACACAAGTATGTCATAAAAGATGACCATTGAGGGTTGGGTATACAGCTAACCATCCTGTCCTGTAGAAAGTTAGCTAGTTACAAAAACAGCAGGCAGTTCATCACGAAGTCATAACATGGAGAAGAGAACTTGGCATCATCAAGTTATTACATGGAGAAGAGAACTTGGTATGATCAAGTCATTACATGGAGAAGAGAACTTGGCATCATCATCATTACATGGAGAAGAGAACTTGGCATCATAAAGTTATTACATTGAGAAGAGAACTTGGCATCATCAAGTCATTACATGGAGAAGAGAACTTGGCATCATCAAGTCATTACATGGAGAAGAGAACTTGGCATCGTCAAGTCATTACATGGAGAAAAGAACTACATGAGACAGATAAAGAAGGTATGGAAAGGGTGGAACTAACTGCCCAAGATTAGAAGGCTTGGTAAGAGCTGGCTGAACACCTATGCCTAAAGCTTGGTAAGAGCTGGCTGAACACCTGTGCTTAACAGGGACCTAGGAGGCACAGAAAACAGAAAAAAACATCAGTAAAAATGAAAAAGAAAAACTATCATGCTTTGAGCAGGTTAGTACGTTAGTGGATTCAGTTGATCCATGATTATACATAGGAGTAATGACATGGGTTAATGGACATTGTGTAGAATATTAGTTCAAATATGTAGAGTTTTAACAAGTTTGTATTTCCCCTAGTAATACCACAAACACCTGGGCATGTTAATAACATCAGATGAAAGTTGCATTTCAGAGGTCAAGAGTAGAATAGCTCAGGCAAAAGCAACATTCCATAAAATGAGAAGTATTTTATGCATCATATCGTTGTCGTTGGAAGTAAGAAAGAGAGTTCTTCAGTGTTATGTAAAGCCAATCCTGTCATATGAAAGTGAGTCATGGTTAATTGGTAAACAAGAAAGAATATCTCTTGAGACCACAGAGATGGGATTTTACAGAAGAATTGTAAGAACATCATGAACAGAGTAATGAGAATGTCCTGACAGAGGCCAGTAAACAAAGGAAGAGATGATTTATTTTAGAAGAAAGTGCTGTATATACTCGAGTATGGGGCGATCCGACTGTAAATCAACCCCTAGACTTTAGGACTAAAAAGCTTCCAAAATGAATGACCTGATTATAAGTCGAGCGAGTTTTTCGTCGATTCCAAATTCCCGCATTGCATTGGAATTTTCGTGGCTTTCTGAAAATTCTGTCACTTTCAGCTTAGCCCTTTCCCTTTTAAAATGCTTGAAATCATATGCCTTGAAAGTCTGAATACTGTTGTTGGACATTGCCCAGTAGCAATGAGATCTTGGTATTTAGCGAGACCTGAGTTATAAATAAATTTCCAGTACATTTAAAACTTCTGTTTTCTAAATTAATTTTTTTTAAAGAATCAATCGATATGATTTTTCTTGATTTTTTAAAGCCAAGGCTTTCCATGCCAGTCGAATATTTGCTTTGGGATCTTAGAAGTGACTTGTTATTTGATCAGGATGATAAAGGTGCAGCAGAATCAGATGTGGAAATTGACTAAGGACCCGATTTAGACTCTGACTGTAACACCGATTAAAGTGAATCTAGCGATGAAGTAAAGGTATTGCTGAAAGATCCAACGAGGAGGCTGGTCAACAAAGCATACTCCAGTTGAAACTTGTGACTTTATAGGAATTCAAATAAGATATTTTGATAAAAACATTTAATGAAGCTGCAAGTTTATATCTGAAGGATACCAGTATGCGGTGCGAAGGGCGGGGAGCAACACTGACCTGTTTCATGAATACTTTTTTTCTATTGACTCGACTGTATTTTGGGGGAACGTTTTTTTAGGTCCAAAGCGAGAATAAATTTCTCGACTTATACTGGAGTAAATACTGTAGTCTTTCTCTGGGCATGTTATGAGAAGAGGAAAACTGAAATATATTATGACAACAGAAGAAAATTGAAGAGAGAAGAGAGAGAGAAGAAGCTGAACAGTTTAACATTATGGCATGGAAAGAGATCAGCAATAAAACTAGAGACAGGAAGCTGTGGAGAGACATGATCAGCATTATCAGCTGGCATCGCACTTGAAGAAGTAATGTCACTTATATAGTGTGTTTCTTAGTAAACTATAAATACATCACAAAAAGGACATATTTTTTTTAAACAAGGGAAAGTATAACTTATAAATATGATAGAAATAAAGAAAGTGTGAGAAAGCAGTTCATTAGTGGTGATATTTTTGTCTTGTCATGTCCTTGCTCTTAGAGGAAAGCCTGAGATGTCTGCCAGCTGTCATATATCTCTTGTCATGTCATTACTGTGTAACAAAATTCTGAGATATCTCTCAGCTGTCATATATCTTTTGTCATGTCATTAATGTGTGACAAAAGTCTAAAGTGTCATTCCAACAACAAGAACATTCTCATGTCACATCATTACTGTGTGAAAAAAGTCTGTTTGACAAAAAGCCTGAGATGTCTATCAGTTATCATATATCTCTTGTCATATCATTACTGTGTAACAAAAGTCTAAGATGTCTGTCTGCTGGCATGTATTTTCTGTCATGTCTTTACAGTTTGATAAAAGTCTGAGATGTCATTCCAACAAATAGAACATTCTCATGTCATGTAAATAACGTTGTAGGAAAACAAGATCCATTCCAACTAACCAGAACTATCTCACGCCGTCTCATTAACATATCAGTCTAACAAATTAAACAATCTCATGTTGTGTCATTTAGTGTATGAGGAAAGTCTGAGCTGTGTTGTGTCTGACCTATCCCAAGTTATCTTCCCAGACAGACAGGATTGTCCAAGTGTAAACAACCTACTTGACCTCACTAATGTTTATATATCTCAGACTAGCTCTCAGCTGTGAGAATGGCGATCAATGGAATCAAGCTACAAGCAACAAATACAGGCTTAGCTTTGCTTTTTGGACATCTCTTACACTACGGTATCAACAATATACCTCCTGCAACCTTCACTCTCATTGCTGGACAGACTGCCCTTTACTTAGACCCTGGATTCTTACCATCAGTTCAGGATGCGTGCATTAGTGCTTATCTCAGTATGTCGTTTACATCATCACACAATACATGCATTAGTTCTTACTCAAGTATGTCATTTTCATCACCACAAGTTACATGTATTAGTTCTTACCTAAGTATGTAATTTACATCACCGCAAGATACATGCATTAATTGTTACCTAAGTATGTCATTTACATGCATTATCACTTATCCCAGTATGTCATTTACATCATCACACAATACATGTATTATTTCTTACCTAAGTATGCCATTTACATCACCACAAGATACATGCATTAATTCTTACCTAAGTATGTCATTTACATCATCGCAAGATAAATGCATTAATTCTTACCTAAGTATGTCATTTACATCATCACAAGATACATCCATTAATTCTTACCGAAGTATGTCATTTACATCACAAGATGCATGTATTAATTTGTATCTAAGTATGTCATTTACATCACAGGATACGTCCATTAATTCTTACCTTAGTATGTCATTTACATCACAAGATACATATATTAGTTTGTATCTAAGTATGTCATTTACATCACAAGATACAGGTATTAGTTCGTATCTAAGTATGTCATTTACATCACATCATCATCATTCCCTTTCGTTCCCTGTGGAACATAGGGCTGAAACAGTTGCTCTCCATCAATTTATATTTTGTGCTGTCTTTTTCAGCGGTGCCCAAGTCCTTCCAATTTCCTTTGCCTCCTCTTCCCTTGTTCTTCTCCAAGTTCTCCTTGGCCTCCTCACTCCTCTTTTCCCCTGTGGGTTCCAGTCAAGGGCACCTCTAGCTATGCTTGATTGTTCTCTTCTGAGTGAATGTCCTATCCATCCCACCTTCTTACCTTAATTTCTATTTGTATTGGCTGTTGCCCGCATCGTTTCCTTAGCTCTATATTTGTTATTACATCTGGCCATCTTATACGGAGGATCCATCTGAGACGTCTATTTACAATTATCTGTAGTTTGGTGGTGATACTCTTAGAGACATGCCATGTCTCTGAGCCATACAGCCAAGACTGACTTTACATATGAGTTAAAGATTCTGATTTTGTTCTCTCTGGATATAGCTGAGGAGTTCCATATTGGTCGAAGGGCGTTAAAAGCACATCTGGCTTTATTTATCTTAGAACAGACATCACCATCGGTTCCCCCTCCTTTGTCAATGTTACTCCCCAGATATGTAAAGCTTTCTACTTCTTCAATAACTTGACCATTGATCTTCATTGAATCCATCTGCCTATTATTTATCCTCATTTCCTTTGTTTTATTTACATAATGTGTAGTCCCATCTTTGCTGCCTCTGACACTAATCTATTTGTTTTCTCCTGCATATTTTGCTGTCTATGTGATAAAAGGCACAAATCATCTGCAAAGTCAAGATCCTCCAGCTGTTTGTTAAATGTCCACTGTTTTCCTGTTTTCTCTCCTTCTGTTGTTTGTCTCATAACCCAGTCTATGACCATGAGAAAAATTTTTGGTGATAGCAGACATCCCTGTCTGATCATGCTGTGTACTGTGAAGGGCTCTGATAGTTTTCTTTTATGCACTACTTTGCATGAGGCCTCCTGGTAGAAATCGGATGATTTTAATGAATTTCTCTGGGATTCCATAATATCTCAGGATTTTCCATATCACAGTACGGTCTATGCTATCGAAAGCTTTTTCAAAGTCTACAAAATGTATATATAAGGGGGTCTGCCATTCGTTTGATTGTTCTATGATGATTCTGAGTGTTGCTATCTGGTCCGTACATGATCTTCCTGCACAAAATCCTGCCTGTTCTTCTCTGAGTTGTCATCAACCGCCTTCTTAATACGGTCCAACAAAACTCTGGTCAAAATTTTTCCAGCCACTGCTAGCAGTGTTATACCCCTCCAGTTGCCACATACAGTCAAGTTTCCTTTCTTTGGCAGCTTGATAATGTGGCCTTCCTTCCAGCTCTTTGGGATGGCCTCTTTTTCCAGATTTTCTTGAAGAGCTGGTGTAGCTCTGTAGTGTATGGTATATCTGCCTTAAGGGCTTCTGGTGGTATCCATCTGGTTCTGCAGCCTTCACATTTTTAAGCTATTTTATTGCCCTAGAGATCTCTTGTTTATTGGGTGGGTTCATGTTGCACTTTAGTGGCTCTTCTGCTGGTTCTATGATGGGTTTCTGCATTGGTTGGTTTTGGTTTAGGATTTCCTTAAAATATTCAGCCCATGGGGTCCTTTGTTTCTCTTCATTGCTAATGTTTTGTCCTTCTCTGCTCTTCACTGTTGTATTGTGGTTTAGCTATTTCTTAGATAAAGTTCTAGTGATATTTTATAATGTTTTTAAGTCTCCTTTTTTTGTTGCAATCTCGGCTTCCTCTGTTAGTTTTTCAATAAATTCTCTTTTTATCTTGCCTGGCATTCTTTTTCACTTTCCTGTTTATTGTGAGCAGTTGTGTTTTCTATTCTGCATCTTTACAGTTGTTTACTTGTTGTTTGATGTGTAATGATTAAAATTCATAACAGGTTATAGCGTAGCTCAGCGGGGCTCTGTGTTTGTTTATTTGTACATGGGTCACTGGAAAAGACGTGTGAGCTACATTTAGTCATGCTTGGCTGGGTCTCATGAGACAGGTGACTGGTTTAGAGAGAAGGGGCAGAGAGTGATGGGGTGTTTAATGGCCAGTGGACGTGTGTTTTTTGAGCTCCTGAGATGTATATGATGTTTTGATTAATTCCTACCTGATACCAATTTCTGTACTTCAAGATCTTTTGTGAGGAGTACTAGATATATGCCTGTGAAAGGAAGTATGTATTTCTTTGAACTGATTAAATAAAAATGAGGAGAAACTGTCAGGGACAGTGTACTAGCTTCTGACGCTACCGAACGATATATTAAATATATTATGCCATATGCTATAATGGTTTTCAGTTGTTACTGATGGAGCTGTGTTCCATACTACAATAAACGTTGTTTAACTGTCCACTCGGCCTTGATGGTGATTTAGAGGTTTTTGGTGTATTGCTGTGAGCGGTGTTCAGCTGTATGTCCCTACAATAACTTGGCCAGTGTAACCCCAGAAGTTACAGATAACGATATAAGAACATCGCTACAGATGTCTCTTCTTTCTCTTATGAGGTTCCATGTGTTTTCTGTGAGCCATTCCTTCTGTTATTTATTTCTTTTACCAAGAACTTCTTCGCATGTATTCCTGTATGCTTCCTGAATTGTGCACCAATGGTTATTTATACTTTCCTCTTCCAGGTTCTCCAGTGCTTCAAATCTATTTCTCAATTTTAGGTTGAACTGAACTCTTGTGTCTTTGTTCAAAAGGTTCTGGGTATTATATTTTGGGCTTGCTCTTTCTGCTCTGTCTTTGTGCACCCTCAATTTTATCCTCAGTGATGCTAGGAGAAAGTCTGACGGTAACTTCAGCTCCTCTCTTTACTCTAACATCTTGTAGGCAGCATCTCCATTTTCTTTCTATGGTGAAGTGATCTATCTGATTTTGCATGTGCCCATCTGGGGAGTTCCATGTGGTCTTGTGTATGTCTTTGTGTGGGAAGATCACAAAAGTTTACAAAGATTTCTCCATTTTCATTTATGTTTCCGAAGCTATTCTTTCCATGATGAGTTCACAGTTTTTGTTGTCTGCTCCTACTTTTGCATTTAAATCTCCCAATACTATCTTAATGTCTCTCCTCTGTGTTTTGTCCAATGTTCCTTGGAGTTCATCATAGAAATCTTGCTTCGTATCTTCATCTGCATTGTTTGTAGGGGCATAACATTAAATAATGGTGATTTGTTCTTCCTTTTCCCTGGAATCTTGCCGTTATTATCCTGGGTGATATTGATTCCCATTCTATTAGTGCTTTTCTGGCTTCTTGGGACATCATAATAACAACCCCTTCTATGTGTGTGGTCTTCCATCCTCGTATCCTGAATATATGACATTTTCCCTGGTATTGTTTATGAATTCACCAGTTCCATTTATTCTCGTTTCTGCTAGTCCTAAGAGTTTTATTCCATATCGCCTCATCTCTCCAGCTACCTGTGCTGTCCTTCCTACCTCCTGCATTGTTCGTATATTCCAGGTGCCTATTCTAATTTTTGCCTTCTTCGTTAGAAGTGGTGTCGGTAGCCTGACTTCCATTGACTAGCTTTCATCAGGTCTCTGCGTCATACATCCCTCTAGCGAGGGTTCATCCTGACTCTGGCTTTTATTTCTTTCCTCAACTGTTTCAGTTTCTGTGACAAATAGGTTTTTCCGGCAGGGTTGTGAGCCCTGTTCTCCAACCTCCTTTAACCTGGAGGAAAGGGGGGGGGGGGGGTAAATGTGCCCACTTTGTCTGTCCTTTCCATTTTGACCACAACATGGTTGAACCTACCAGGAGCAAAAGCTCCCGCTGATGTAGCTTACAATATCATCAAGGCACTCAAGCTGACCCACCACTTCAAAGTGGGGCACCATGGGTCTTATCTAAGTATGTCATTTACATTACAAGATACATGTATTAGTTCTTATCTAAGTATGTCATTTACATCACAAGATACATGTATTAGTTCATATCTAAGTATGTCATTTACATCACAAGATACAGGTATTAGTTCGTATCTAAGTATGTCATTTACATCACAAGATACAGGTATTAGTTCATATCTAAGTATGTCATTTATGTCACAAAATACATGTATTATTTCTTATTTAAGTATGTCATTTACATCATCACAAGATACATGAATTAGTTCTTATCTAAGTATGTCATTTACATCTCAAGATACATGTATTAGTTCTTACCTACATATGCCATTTACATCTCAAGATACATGTATTAGTTCTTATCTAAGTAATGTCATTTACATCATAAGATACATGTATTAGTTGTTACCTAAGTGTGTCATTTACATCGCAAGATACATGTATTAGTTCTTACCTAAGTATGTCATTTACATGAAAAGATACATGTATTAGTTCTTACCTACGTATGCCATTTACATCTCAAGATACATGTGTTAGTTCTTTTCTAAGTAATGACATTTACATCACAAGATACATGTATTAGTTCTTACCTAAGTATGTCTATTACATCGCAAGATACATGTATTAGTTCTTACCTAAGTATGTCATTTACATTGCAAGATACATGCATTTATTCTTACTTAAGTATGTCATTTACATCGCAGTACACATGTATTAGTTCTTATCTAAGTATGTCATTTACATAATCACAAGATACATGTATTAGTTCTTACCTAAGTATGTCATTTACATAACAAAATACATGTATTAGTTCTTACCTAAGTATGTCATTTACATTGCAAGATAAATGTATTAGTTCTTACCTAAATATGTCATTTACATCACAAGATATATGTATTAGTATTACCTAAGTATGTCATTTACATTGTCACAAGATATATGCATTAATTCTTACCAAAGTATGTCATTTACATCAAAGGATACATGTATTAGTATTACCTAAGTATGTCACTTACATTGTCACAAGATATATGCATTAATTCTACGTGTATTAGTTCTTACCTAAGTATGTCATTTACATCATCACAGTGTGCATGCATTCTTACCTAAGGATGCCATTTACATCATCACAAAATTTGTGTATTACCTCTTACTTAAGCATGTCATTTCTGGTGTTATCCAATCTTGTCTCTTTCTTTCCTGGAATCCCAAGTATGATTCACTGCTTTCCTTGTATATTGTTGAGATGGTGTTGAATTTCTGGTCGACATCATCGGTCGCTGTTCTTTCCTGGCTTTTGGCATTCTGATATTGTCTCTTTACATCAACCACGAAAGCTTTTCTGGTGAGGTGATATCTGTTCTGTTTGACTACAACTGGTCCAGCAGCTCTGAGTTTCACTTTCAGTCTTGCTACTACTAGGTGGTGATCACTTCCCACATCTGCGCCTCTTCTTACTTTCACGTCTTGTAATGCATGTCTCCATCTGCCATTGATCATTATGTGATCTATCTGGTTTCTGTCTTGTCCGTTTGGTGATTCCCTTTTTAATATGTGCACTTCATTGTGTGGAAAAAGTGTTCCTCCAATGACCAGGTTGTTAATACTGCAGAAGCTTATTAATTTGTCCCCATTCTCATTTACTGTTCCACTGCCATCTGAAGAAGACAGAGGTCATGACACTCAGTGTGGGCAATCCTGAGCCAATAACAATAAGGAACCAGAAGTTAGAACAGACAGACACATTTACATACCTAGGATGCATAGTAACACCAGGCGGCGAAACAAACAAGGACATTAACAACAGAATAAATAAACCGAGAACAGCCTTTGCTAGTCTCAACAACATTTGGAAGTCTTCCCAGTACAGCACAAACACCAAAAAGACTGTATGAGAGCTGTGTACTTTCTGTGCTTCTCTATGGTGCGGAATGCTGGAGAGTAACAGAGAAGGAAATGTTGAAACTGTCGTCCTTCCACACAGTCTGCCTAAGGAAAATTCTCAGATTCTTTTGGCCGAATACCATCAGCAACCAGTCACTACTTAATCGGAGTAACCAGGAGGACGTGCACACTATCATAGCTGGCAGACGCTGGAGTTGGGTTGGCCACATCCTCAGAAGGGACCCTGATACCATTACAAGAACAGCTATGCTGTGGACCCCGAAGGAAAGTGAAAGAGAGGCAGACCAAAAACAACGAAGAACTGTGGAAGCTGAGATGCAAAGAATGAACCAGAGTTTGGGCACTATGCGAAGGATGGCCATCGACCGAACAAAGTGGAACCAATTTGTTGCTGCCCTACAAGACACCACCAGGCGTGATGGCCACTGACTGTTTTGACGGTCGGTCGGCGGCTATGGATCAAAGAAGAAGAAGAAGAAGCATGTCATTTACATCATCACAAAATATGTGTATTACCTCTTACCTAAGCATGTCATTTACATCATCATAAGGGGCATTTTCGAAGGCTACTTTATTATGTCAGAATATGGCAACAAATAAGAAAGAAAATGTGTGTGCTAGTTTGCTTGTGCTTGTTCTAACAGACTACACAAATAATCTTAATAGGTCAGTGGTAGACACTCGTAAAAAGAAATGTGTGTACTAGTCTGTGTGTACTGGTTCTAACAGACTACACAAATAATCTTAATAGGTCAGTGGTAGACACTCGTAAAAAGAAATGTGTGTACTAGTCTGTGTGTACTGGTTCTAACAGACTACACAAATAATCTTAATAGGTCAATGGTAGACACTCGTAAAAAGAAATGTGTGTACTAGTCTGTGTGTACTGGTTCTAACAGACTACACAAATAATCTTAATAGGTCAATGGTAGACACTCGTAAAAAGAAATGTGTGTACTAGTCTGTGTGTACTGGTTCTAACAGACTACACAAATAATCTTAATAGGTCAGTGGTAGACACTCGTAAAAAGAAATGTGTGTACTAGTCTGTGTGTACTGGTTCTAACAGACTACACAAATAATCTTAATAGGTCAATGGTAGACACTCGTAAAAAGAAATGTGTGTACTAGTCTGTGTGTACTGGTTCTAACAGACTATATAAATAATCTTAATAGGTCAGTGGTAGACACTCGTAAAAAGAAATGTGTGTACTAGTCTGTGTGTACTGGTTCTAACAGACTACACAAATAATCTTAATAGGTCAATGGTAGACACTCGTAAAAAGAAATGTGTGTACTAGTCTGTGTGTACTGGTTCTAACAGACTATATAAATAATCTTAATAGGTCAATGGTAGACACTCGTAAAAAGAAATGTGTGTACTAGTCTGTGTGTACTGGTTCTAACAGACTACACAAATAATCTTAATAGGTCAATGGTAGACACTCGTAAAAAGAAATGTGTGTACTAGTCTGTGTGTACTGGTTCTAACAGACTACACAAATAATCTTAATAGGTCAATGGTAGACACTCGTAAAAAGAAATGTGTGTACTAGTCTGTGTGTACTGGTTCTAACAGACTACACAAATAATCTTAATAGGTCAGTGGTAGACACTCGTAAAAAGAAATGTGTGTACTAGTCTGTGTGTACTGGTTCTAACAGACTACACAAATAATCTTAATAGGTCAATGGTAGACACTCGTAAAAAGAAATGTGTGTACTAGTCTGTGTGTACTGGTTCTAACAGACTACACAAATAATCTTAATAGGTCAGTGGTAGACACTCGTAAAAAGAAATGTGTGTACTAGTCTGTGTGTACTGGTTCTAACAGACTACACAAATAATCTTAATAGGTCAGTGGTAGACACTCGTAAAAAGAAATGTGTGTACTAGTCTGTGTGTACTGGTTCTAACAGACTACACAAATAATCTTAATAGGTCAATGGTAGACACTCGTAAAAAGAAATGTGTGTACTAGTCTGTGTGTACTGGTTCTAACAGACTACACAAATAATCTTAATAGGTCAATGGTAGACACTCGTAAAAAGAAATGTGTGTACTAGTCTGTGTGTACTGGTTCTAACAGACTACACAAATAATCTTAATAGGTCAATGGTAGACACTCGTAAAAAGAAATGTGTGTACTAGTCTGTGTGTACTGGTTCTAACAGACTACACAAATAATCTTAATAGGTCAGTGGTAGACACTCGTAAAAAGAAATGTGTGTACTAGTCTGTGTGTACTGGTTCTAACAGACTACACAAATAATCTTAATAGGTCAATGGTAGACACTCGTAAAAAGAAATGTGTGTACTAGTCTGTGTGTACTGGTTCTAACAGACTACACAAATAATCTTAATAGGTCAATGGTAGACACTCGTAAAAAGAAATGTGTGTACTAGTCTGTGTGTACTGGTTCTAACAGACTACACAAATAATCTTAATAGGTCAGTGGTAGACACTCGTAAAAAGAAATGTGTGTACTAGTCTGTGTGTACTGGTTCTAACAGACTACACAAATAATCTTAATAGGTCAATGGTAGACACTCGTAAAAAGAAATGTGTGTACTAGTCTGTGTGTACTGGTTCTAACAGACTACACAAATAATCTTAATAGGTCAATGGTAGACACTCGTAAAAAGAAATGTGTGTACTAGTCTGTGTGTACTGGTTCTAACAGACTACACAAATAATCTTAATAGGTCAGTGGTAGTCTGTGTGTACTGGTTCTAACAGACTACACAAATAATCTTAATAGGTCAATGGAGACACTCGTAAAAAGAAATGTGTGTACTAGTCTGTGTGTACTGGTTCTAACAGACTACACAAATAATCTTAATAGGTCAATGGTAGACACTCGTAAAAAGAAATGTGTGTACTAGTCTGTGTGTACTGGTTCTAACAGACTACACAAATAATCTTAATAGGTCAATGGTAGACACTCGTAAAAAGAAATGTGTGTACTAGTCTGTGTGTACTGGTTCTAACAGACTACACAAATAATCTTAATAGGTCAATGGTAGACACTCGTAAAAAGAAATGTGTGTACTAGTCTGTGTGTACTGGTTCTAACAGACTACACAAATAATCTTAATAGGTCAGTGGTAGACACTCGTAAAAAGAAATGTGTGTACTAGTCTGTGTGTACTGGTTCTAACAGACTACACAAATAATCTTAATAGGTCAATGGTAGACACTCGTAAAAAGAAATGTGTGTACTAGTCTGTGTGTACTGGTTCTAACAGACTACACAAATAATCTTAATAGGTCAGTGGTAGACACTCGTAAAAAGAAATGTGTGTACTAGTCTGTGTGTACTGGTTCTAACAGACTACACAAATAATCTTAATAGGTCAGTGGTAGACACTCGTAAAAAGAAATGTGTGTACTAGTCTGTGTGTACTGGTTCTAACAGACTACACAAATAATCTTAATAGGTCAGTGGTAGACACTCGTAAAAAGAAATGTGTGTACTAGTCTGTGTGTACTGGTTCTAACAGACTACACAAATAATCTTAATAGGTCAATGGTAGACACTCGTAAAAAGAAATGTGTGTACTAGTCTGTGTGTACTGGTTCTAACAGACTACACAAATAATCTTAATAGGTCAGTGGTAGACACTCGTAAAAAGAAATGTGTGTACTAGTCTGTGTGTACTGGTTCTAACAGACTACACAAATAATCTTAATAGGTCAATGGTAGACACTCGTAAAAAGAAATGTGTGTACTAGTCTGTGTGTACTGGTTCTAACAGACTACACAAATATCTTAATAGGTCAGTGGTAGACACTCGTAAAAAGAAATGTGTGTACTAGTCTGTGTGTACTGGTTCTAACAGACTACACAAATAATCTTAATAGGTCAGTGGTAGACACTCGTAAAAAGAAATGTGTGTACTAGTCTGTGTGTACTGGTTCTAACAGACTATATAAATAATCTTAATAGGTCAGTGGTAGACACTCGTAAAAAGAAATGTGTGTACTAGTCTGTGTGTACTGGTTCTAACAGACTACACAAATAATCTTAATAGGTCAATGGTAGACACTCGTAAAAAGAAATGTGTGTACTAGTCTGTGTGTACTGGTTCTAACAGACTATATAAATAATCTTAATAAGTCAATGGTAGACACTCGTAAAAAGAAATGTGTGTACTAGTCTGTGTGTACTGGTTCTAACAGACTACACAAATAATCTTAATAGGTCAATGGTAGACACTCGTAAAAAGAAATGTGTGTACTAGTCTGTGTGTACTGGTTCTAACAGACTACACAAATAATCTTAATAGGTCAATGGTAGACACTCGTAAAAAGAAATGTGTGTACTAGTCTGTGTGTACTGGTTCTAACAGACTACACAAATAATCTTAATAGGTCAGTGGTAGACACTCGTAAAAAGAAATGTGTGTACTAGTCTGTGTGTACTGGTTCTAACAGACTACACAAATAATCTTAATAGGTCAATGGTAGACACTCGTAAAAAGAAATGTGTGTACTAGTCTGTGTGTACTGGTTCTAACAGACTACACAAATAATCTTAATAGGTCAGTGGTAGACACCCGTAAAAAGAAATGTGTGTACTAGTCTGTGTGTACTGGTTCTAACAGACTACACAAATAATCTTAATAGGTCAGTGGTAGACACTCGTAAAAAGAAATGTGTGTACTAGTCTGTGTGTACTGGTTCTAACAGACTACACAAATAATCTTAATAGGTCAATGGTAGACACTCGTAAAAAGAAATGTGTGTACTAGTCTGTGTGTACTGGTTCTAACAGACTACACAAATAATCTTAATAGGTCAGTGGTAGACACTCGTAAGAAAGAAAGAAAGAAGGAGGACACCAGACAACAAAAAGTAGTAGAAGTAATAGAAGCTTCAAGGATCAATCCAGGCCTACTCTTGAGTGTTTAGATGGTCATCTGTAGTAACACGTTCACTCCTGCAGCCAGGCAATAGTGTCCATTGAATGGACCTGGATGGAATCTCCAGAGTGCCTATTCTCTTACATTTCTTTTAAACACATACAGAAGGAAAACCCGAGGCCTGTAAACAGTAAATAAATATTACACACACATAAAGGTATGTTTTCAGGCACTCGTGAGAAATAAAGAAGTAGAAAACTTCTTTATTTCTCATGAGGGCCTGAAAACATACCATTATGTGTGTGTAATATTTATTTACATGTCTTTTGTCCTCCGTCTTTCTGTATTACAGGTGCCTACTGTAATGTAACTCTTAGGCCCTCAGGTCTCTGGTACTATTGACTGCTATGCTTCTCAATATACTGTACTAGATGAGCAGTGTTAGAATGTAGCATATTAATATCACGTCTTAGTCTACTGGCTTCCTAGTGCAGTGGTCTATGGTTCAATCCCCAGATGAGGCGGAAAAATTTTTAGGCCACAAACGGCTCCTGGGTCGACCCAGCCCCAAATGGGTACCAGAGCTACTCTGGGAAGGTTAAGGCGGCCGGCGTGATGCCGACCACATCACCCCTCGTGTGCCGACGGTCAAGATAATATGGGCCTAACACCATATTCCCAATATGCCTAAATGGGCGTGTAACGGGTTCCTTTACCTTTTTTTTTAGTCTACTGGGAGCTGCAGTGGTGCAGTGGTTAGTGCACTGGCTTCCTAGCTCAGTGGTCCAGGGTTCGATCCCCGGTTGAGGTGGGATATTTTAGACCACAAAACGGCTCCGGGGTCAACCTAGCCTCATGAATTGGGTACAGGAGCAACTCTGGGAAGGTTAAGGTGGCCGGCGTGATGCTGACTACATCACCCCTAGTGTGCCGATGGCCAAGAAAATATGGGCCTAACACTATATTCCCAACATGCCTCAATAA
Organism: Oreohelix idahoensis; assembly: GCA_024509875.1. Taxonomy (NCBI): domain Eukaryota; kingdom Metazoa; phylum Mollusca; class Gastropoda; order Stylommatophora; family Oreohelicidae; genus Oreohelix; species Oreohelix idahoensis. The sequence goes on from JAMPIV010004646.1 coordinate 27,816, forward strand.
GCATGTAACGAGATCCTTAGTCTACTGAGATAAATGTAGATATTTGTACTAGATGAGGAGTGTTAGAATGTAATATTTTAATATCATCTTGGTCAATTTAGATAAATGTAGATGTGTATACTAGACAAGCAAGCAGTGTTAGAATGTAGTATTTTAATTTCAGCTTAGTCTACTGAGATAAATGTAGATGTGTATACTAGACAAGTAGTGTTAGAATGTAATATTTTAATATTATCTTAGTCTACTGAGATAAATGTAGATGTGTGCACTAAAGCAGTGTTAGAATGTAGTATTTTAATATTGTAGGTGAGCTGACATTAGTCTAGTAATGTAAAAGTGAAGCCAGAATTGTGTCATGTACTATCAGTAATGGCTTCATTAAATACAATTGCTGCCTACAGTAATGCTGTGTGCTACAATTTTCAGTTGCTTATGCCAAAGATTGGCTGCGAATGGTGCTCAGCCCCTTCTATCATGGCTCTGACATGCACCTGTACTACAACATGCTGAGCCTTTTGTACAAAGGCAGCTGGTTGGAGAGAAAGTTTGGCACTCCCTACTTTATTTACCTCATTGGTGTGTTCACAGCTCTCATCAATGCACTGTATGTCGCTCTGGGGCTGCTGCTTACCAAAATCTTCAACGATGATGGTTACCTCAAGGCCTGTGCTGTGGGATTTTCAGGTAAAGTGTGCACACATTCCTCCAGCAAGGAAATTGAAGCAGAAATGAGTTAAGGGAAACAAGTCAAGATTGCTAACTGTCTTCTTTTTCCTCATAGAATCTCCAGAGTTGGCATCTTGAATGATAAGATGCTCATCTGAAAGGCAGACGTGCACAGATAGTAGTACAAATAGTAAAAAAAATAAGATAATATTAACATCTTTGGACCGTGCAAAACCACATGGAAGGGAGAAGATAAGGAGATCTGAACACAGGAGAAATTGTACTGTCCTCACGATATGAGGAAGAAAGTGTACTTGACTGAGAGTGTGACCTTGATGTTCACAGCTGAAACACAGAATGCACTTGTAACTATGAAAGTGTGACCAATGCTAATAGCTGAGGCACAGAAAGTACTTATAACTGTGAGAGTGTGATCTTAAAAATAATTGCTGTGGCACAGAAGGTACTTGTAACTGTGAGCATGTGATCTTAAAAATAAAAACTGAGGCACAGAAGGTACTTGTAACTGAAAGAGTGTGACCTTAAAGATAATAGCTGAGGCATAAAAGGTACTTGTAACTGTGAGAGTGTGATCTTAAAAATTATAGCTGAGGCATAGAAGGTACTCGTAACTGTGAGACTGTGATCTTAAAAATAATAATTGAGGCATGTAAAGTAACTGTGAGAGTGTGACCTAAAGATAATAGCTGAGGCACAGAAAGTACTTGGAACTATGAGAGTGTAATCTTAAAGATAATAGCTGAGGCACAGAAGGTACTTGTAACTGTGAAAGTTTGACACCTGGAACACAGAAGGTACTATAACTGTGAGAGTGTGACAGCTGAAGCACACAAGGTACTGGTAATGGTTAAAGCGTGACAGGTGAGGCACAGAAGGTACTGGAGATGGTGAGAGTGTGACAGCTGAGGCACAGAAGGTATATATAACTTTGAGAGTGTGATCTTAAAGCCATAGGTGAGTCACAGAAGGTACATATAACTTTAAGAGTGTAATCTTTAAGATAAAAGCTGAGTCACATAAGGTACATATAACTTTGAGAGTGTGATTTTAAAGCTAATAGGTGAGTCACAGAAGGTACATATAACTTTAAGAGTGTAATCTTTAAGATAATAGCTGAGTCACATAAGGTACATATAACTTTGAGAGTGTGATCTTAAAGCTAATAGCTGAGTCACATAAGGTACATATAAAATGGAAAGCACTGAGGCCCAAACTAATAACCAAAACAAAACAAAAAAGGAAGAGATAACAAGGGCTAAATAAAGATCATGAAAAATAGGACACAGAGTCATTGAATGAAAATGGAGAAATATTGACAAATGACAGTGCATCATGTCAGTTTATTACAAGAGAAAAGAGGTCACATAAAGTAGCAAGGATATTGCTGGACAGTGGAGCAGAAACTTATATTGGATGCATAAATGATAAATTTACATTACTATTGCATGGCATTAAAAAATACAAAGAATGGATGTGGCTTCTGATAACCAATCTCTTTTAGCCAAAGTTAGGCTAAAACTGTGAAAATATACAGCAACACACAACAACAGACAACAGTTCAAGATGGGATATCCCAGACAGCAAGACATGAAAGAAACATTAAGTGTCACAGTTTCCAGCAGAATCTAATGCTTCTACAACTAGAAGATGAAGCAAGTACAGAAGACCTCTGGTGATAGATCACAACCAGGAAGAGAGGCTTGTGAAGAAGTTCCAGGGGAGGAAAAGGTGTTCCCAGCTCATTGTGGATATTAACAGGAACTATGGTAATTAAAGGTGGGGAGTCAAATATAAATAATCAAACATGTAAACAAGAGCAAAACTATGGGACCTCTACACCTCACGGTAGATGGGGAACGACTAAGTAAGTAAGCAAAACTGTGGGACCTCTACACCTCACGGTAGATGGGGAACGACTAAGTAAGTAAGCAAAACTGTGGGACCTCTACACCTCACGGTAGATGGGGAACGACTAAGTAAGTAAGCAAAACTGTGGGACCTCTACACCTCACGGTAGATGGGGAACGACTAAGTAAGTAAGCAAAACTGTGGGACCTCTACACCTCACGGTAGATGGGGAACGACTAAGTAAGTAAGCAAAACTGTGGGACCTCTACACCTCACGGTAGATGGGGAACGACTAAGTAAGTAAGCAAAACTGTGGGACCTCTACACCTCACGGTAGATGGGGAACGACTAAGTAAGTAAGCAAAACTGTGGGACCTCTACACCTCACGGTAGATGGGGAACGACTAAGTAAGTAAGCAAAACTGTGGGACCTCTACACCTCACGGTAGATGGGGAACGACTAAGTAAGTAAGCAAAACTGTGGGACCTCTACACCTCACGGTAGATGGGGAACGACTAAGTAAGTAAGCAAAACTGTGGGACCTCTACACCTCACGGTAGATGGGGAACGACTAAGTAAGTAAGCAAGTAAGCAAAACTGTGGCACCTCAACACCTCACGGTAGATGGGGAACGACTAAGTAAGTAAGCAAAACTGTGGGACCTCCACCTCACGGTAGATGGGGAACGACTAAGTAAGTAAGCAAAACTGTGGGACCTCTACACCTCACGGTAGATGGGGAACGACTAAGTAAGTAAGCAAAACTGTGGGACCTCTACACCTCACGGTAGATGGGGAACGACTAAGTAAGTAAGCAAAACTACTCCTCACGGTAGATGGGGAACGACTAAGTAAGTAAGCAAAACTGTGGGACCTCTACACCTCACGGTAGATGGGGAACGACTAAGTAAGTAAGCAAAACTGTGGGACCTCTACACCTCACGGTAGATGGGGAACGACTAAGTAAGTAAGCAAAACTATGGGACCTCTACACCTCACGGTAGATGGGGAACGACTAAGTAAGTAAGCAAAACTGTGGGACCTCTACACCTCACGGTAGATGGGGAACGACTAAGTAAGTAAGCAAAACTGTGGGACCTCTACACCTCACGGTAGATGGGAAACGACTAAGTAAGTAAGCAAAACTATGGGACCTCTACACCTCACGGTAGATGGGGAACGACTAAGTAAGTAAGCAAAACTGTGGGACCTCTACACCTCACGGTAGATGGGGAACGACTAAGTAAGTAAGCAAAACTATGGGACCTCTACACCTCACGGTAGATGGGGAACGACTAAGTAAGTAAGCAAAACTATGGGACCTCTACACCTCACGGTAGATGGGGAACGACTAAGTAAGTAAGCAAAACTGTGGGACCTCTACACCTCACGGTAGATGGGGAACGACTAAGTAAGTAAGCAAAAAAACTGTGGGACCCTCTACACCTCACGGTAGATGGGGAACGACTAAGTAAGTAAGCAAAACTATGGGACCTCTACACCTCACGGTAGATGGGGAACGACTAAGTAAGTAAGCAAAACTGTGGGACCTCTACACCTCACGGTAGATGGGGAACGACTAAGTAAGTAAGCAAAACTGTGGGACCTCTACACCTCACGGTAGATGGGGAACGACTAAGTAAGTAAGCAAAACTATGGGACCTCTACACCTCACGGTAGATGGGGAACGACTAAGTAAGTAAGCAAAACTGTGGGACCTCTACACCTCACGGTAGATGGGGAACGACTAAGTAAGTAAGCAAAACTGTGGGACCTCTACACCTCACGGGAGAGGGCAAACGAGTAAGTAAGTAAGCAAAACTGTGGGACCTCTACACCTCACGGTAGGGGGAACGACTAAGTAAGTAAGCAAAACTGTGGGACCTCTACACCTCACGGTAGATGGGGAACGACTAAGTAAGTAAGCAAAACTGTGGGACCTCTACACCTCACGGTAGATGGGGAACGACTAAGTAACTAAGCAAGTAAGCAAAACTGTGGGACCTCTACACCTCACGGTAGATGGGGAACGACTAAGTAAGTAAGCAAAACTGTGGGACCTCTACACCTCACGGTAGATGGGGAACGACTAAGTAAGTAAGCAAAACTGTGGGACCTCTACACCTCACGGTAGATGGGGAACGACTAAGTAAGTAAGCAAAACTGTGGGACCTCTACACCTCACGGTAGATGGGGAACGACTAAGTAAGTAAGCAAAACTGTGGGACCTCTACACCTCACGGTAGATGGGGAACGACTAAGTAAGTAAGCAAAAAACTGTGGGACCTCTACACCTCACGGTAGATGGGGAACGACTAAGTAAGTAAGCAAAACTGTGGGACCTCTACACCTCACGGTAGATGGGGAACGACTAAGTAAGTAAGCAAAACTGTGGGACCTCTACACCTCACGGTAGATGGGGAACGACTAAGTAAGTAAGCAAAACTGTGGGACCTCTACACCTCACGGTAGATGGGGAACGACTAAGTAAGTAAGCAAAACTATGGGACCTCTACACCTCACGGTAGATGGGGAACGACTAAGTAAGTAAGCAAAACTGTGGGACCTCTACACCTCACGGTAGATGGGGAACGACTAAGTAAGTAAGCAAAACTGTGGGACCTCTACACCTCACGGTAGATGGGGAACGACTAAGTAAGTAAGCAAAACTGTGGGACCTCTACACCTCACGGTAGATGGGGAACGACTAAGTAAGTAAGCAAAACTGTGGGACCTCTACACCTCACGGTAGATGGGGAACGACTAAGTAAGTAAGCAAAACTGTGGGACCTCTACACCTCACGGTAGATGGGGAACGACTAAGTAAGTAAGCAAAACTGTGGGACCTCTACACCTCACGGTAGATGGGGAACGACTAAGTAAGTAAGCAAAACTGTGGGACCTCTACACCTCACGGTAGATGGGGAACGACTAAGTAAGTAAGCAAAACTGTGGGACCTCTACACCTCACGGTAGATGGGGAACGACTAAGTAAGTAAGCAAAACTGTGGGACCTCTACACCTCACGGTAGACGGGGAACGACTAAGTAAGTAAGCAAAACTGTGGGACCTCTACACCTCACGGTAGATGGGGAACGACTAAGTAAGTAAGCAAAACTGTGGGACCTCTACACCTCACGGTAGATGGGGAACGACTAAGTAAGTAAGCAAAACTGTGGGACCTCCACCTCACGGTAGATGGGGAACGACTAAGTAAGTAAGCAAAACTGTGGGACCTCCACCTCACGGTAGATGGGGAACGACTAAGTAAGTAAGCAAAACAGTAATTTCCTATTACTCGTGGGTTTTTGCTCCGCAGTGAATATGTGTAGCTATGTCTTGTTTCGTAGCACTTAGGGTTAGGTTTAGTGTTAGGATTAGGGTTAACACTAACCCTAATCCTAAATCTAACCCTAACTGCTACGAAAGAACACATAACTACACATATTCACTGCGGAGCAAAAAAGCACGAGTAATAGGAAATTACCAGCAAAACTGTGGGTTTCTGGAGCCAAAGTTCATTTTTTTTAAATATATGTATATAAAGAGACGCAAGAAAATGTGTTGGATTTGTTTCACCAGATTAGTTTGATTAGTTCCTATAGAAGTGCTGTTTGATTAATTCCTATAGAAGTGCTGTTTGATTAGTTCATATAGAAGTGCTGTTTGATTAGTTCATATAGAAGTGCTGTTTGATTAGTTCTTATAGAACTGCTGTTTAATTAGTTCTTATAGAAGTGCTGTTTGATTAGTTCTTATAGAAGTGCTGTTTGATTAGTTCTTATAGAAGTGCTGTTTGATTAGTTCCTATAGAAGTGCTGTTTGATTAGTTCCTATAGAAGTGCTGTTTGATTAGTTCCTATAGAAGTGCTGTTTGATTAGTTCCTATAGAAGTGCTGTTTGATTAGTTCTTATAGAACTGCTGTTTGATTAGTTCTTATAGAAGTCTTAGTTTTCTTCTTTGATCCTTAGCCGCCGACCGTCAAAGCAGTCAGTGGCCATCACGCCTGGTGGCATCTTGTAGGGCAACAACAAATTGATTCCACTTTGCTCGGTCGGTGGCCATCCTTCGTACAGTGCCCCAACTCTGGTTCATTCTTTGCATCTCAGCCTCCACAGTCCTCTGCCAAGTTGTTTTTGGTCGGCCTCTTTTTCATTTTTCTTAAGGGGTCCATAGCATAGCTGTTCTTGTGATGGCATCGGGGTCTCTTCTGAGGACATGGCCAACCCAGCTCCAGCGTCTGCCAGCTATGATGGTGTGCATGTCCTCTTGCTTGCTCCGAGTAAGCATATTTTGGTTGGTGATGATATTCGGCCAAAATATTCAGAGAATTTTTCTTAGGCATGTTGTGTGAAAAGAGCACAATTTCTTATAGAAGTGCTGTTTGATTATTTCCTACAGAAGTACTGTTTGATTAGTTCTTATAGAAGTGTTGTTTGATTATTTCCTATAGTGCTATTTGATTAGTTCCTTTAGAAGGGTTGTTTGACTAGTTCCTTTAGAAGGGTTCATTGACTAGTTCCTATAGAAGTGCTGTTTGATTAGTTCCTATAGAAGTGCTGTTTGATTAGTTCTTATAGAAATACTGTTTCATTAGTTCTTATAGAAGTGTTGTTTGATTATTTCCTGTAGTGCTCTTTGATTAGTTCCTTTAGAAGAGTTGTTTGACTAGTTCCTATAGAAGTGATGTTTGATTAGTTCCCATAGAAGTGCTCTTTGATTAGTTCTTATAGAAATACTGTTTCATTAGTTCTTATAGAAGTGTTGTTTGATTATTTCCTGTAGTGCTCTTTGATTAGTTCCTTTAGAAGAGTTGTTTGACTAGTTCCTATAGAAGTGCTGTTTGGTTATTTTCTATAGACATGCTGTTTGATTAATTCCTATAGAAGTGTTGTTTGACTAGCTCCTATAGAAGTGTTATTTGATTAGTTCCCATAGAAGTGATCTTTGATTAGTTCCTATATACAGCTGTTTGATTAATTCCCATAGAAGTGATAATTGATTAGTTCCTATAGAAAGATTTTGTATTAGTTCCTATAGAAGTGATGTTAAATTAGTTATGATGTACTGTTTGATTAGTTCCTATAGAAGTGATGTTTGATTAGTTCATATATATATGTACTGCTTGATTAGTTCCTATAGAACTGATGTTTGATAAGTGCCTATAGAAGGTTTTTTTTTATTAGTTCCTATATAAATGTTGCTTGATTAGTTCCTGTAGAAGTGATGTTTGACTAGTGCCTATAGAAGTGGTGATGTATTAGTTCTTATAGAAGTGTTTGATTAGTTCCTATAGAAGTGCTATGTGATTAGTTCTTATAGAAGTGACGTTTAACTTGGTCTTATAAAAGTGCTGTTTTATTAGTTCCTATAGAAGGGCTGTTTGATTAGTTCTGTCAGAAGGGTTGTTTGGTTAGTTCTCCTAGAAGTGATGTTACACTAGTTCCTATAGACTAGCGGTTTGATTAGTTCCTATAGAAGGGTTGTTTGATTAGTTCCTATAGAAGGGTTGTTTGACTAGTTCCTATAGAAGTGTTGTTTGATTAGTTCCTACAGAAGTGTTGTTTGATTAGTTCATATATAAGTGCTGTTTGATTAGTTCTTATAGAAGTGTTGTTTGATTAGTTCCTACAGAAGTGTTGTTTGATTAGTTCATATAGAAATGCTGTTTGATTAGTTCTTATAGAAGTGTTGAATAATTATTTCCTATAGTGCTGTTTGATTAGTTCTTATAGAAGGGTTGTTTAATTAGTTCCTTTAGAAGGGTTCTTTGATTAGTTCATATAGAAGTGCTGTTTAATTAATTCCTATAGAAGTGCTGTTTGATTAATTCTTATAGAAGTGTTGTTTGATTATTTCATATAGAAGTGCTGTTTAGTTAGTTTCTATAGACATGCTGTTTTATTAGAAGTGATGTTTGACTTGGTCTTATAAAAGGGCTGTTACTAATCTGTTAGATTAGTAGTTTGATTAGCATCATATAGAAGCAATGTTTGATTTTTTCCTATAGAAGTGATGTTTTACTAGCATCCTATAGAAGAGATGTTTGATTAGTTCCTATAGAAGTGATGTTAGACTCATTCCTATATATGTGCTGTTTGATTAGTTCCTGTAGAAGTTATGTTTGACTAGTTCCTATAGAAGTGATGTTTGACTAGTTCCTATAGATGTTATGTTTGACTAGCTCCTGTAGAAGTGATGTTTGACTAGTTCCTATAGAAGTGATGTTTGACTAGTTCCTATAGAAGTGATGTTTGACTAGTTCCTATAGAAGTGATGTTTGACTAGTTCCTATAGAAGTGTTGTTTGACTAGTTCCTATAGAAGTGCTGTTTGTCTTCGTCTTATAGAAGTGATGTTTGACTTATTCCACCAGGTGTGCTGTTTGCTATGAAAGTCTTGACAACTCATTACTCTCCACGTGGGCCCCAGATGCTAATGGGTTTCATCCCGATCCCATCGAAATACATCTACTGGGTAGAACTGGTGCTCATACAACTGTTGGTCCCCAATGCATCTTTTGTTGGTAAGTGCATTCTTTGTGTCTAGTCAGCGTGTGTATGCATTAATGCATGCGTCTGCTTGTGGTTTTGTAGCATATAGTCTGTATCAATTTAAATTCTGAAATTTTTTAATACACACACAGACACATGTTGTTATCACTTCTGGTCCAACATTTCTCAGTATTTCAGATATGGTTGCTGTCATAATATGTAGGCTTTGAGTATTTTTTGTTTTGTGTTTTCAAATTTGTAGAAATGTAATGCCTGAAAGTTTACAATACAAAGACATGACTGAGAAGTTTTGCAGAAGTGCAGAGAAATTTTAGAAAAACAAGTTCAATGGTGTGTTTAGTCCCCTCTTTCTGTCCAGCTTTTCCTTAGCGATTGGTTTGTATGTGACCTATCTGGTAATGATAAGTGTGTATATGATCTATATAATAATGATTAATTTGTAAATGGCATGTCTGGTAGAGATTGGCTTGTATGTGGCCTATCTGGTAATGATTGATTAGTATGTAGTCTATCTGGTAGTGAATGGTTTGTACTTGGCCTATCTGGTAGCATATGGCTTTTATGTGGCCTATATAATTAGTTTGTATGTGGCCTATCTGGTAATGATTGGTTTGTATGTGGCCTATCTGGTAATGATTAGTTGGTATGTGCCTTATCTGGTAATAAATGGTTTGTATGTGACCTATCTAGTAATGACTGATTTGTATGTGACCTGTCTGGTAATGATTGATTTGTATGTGGCCTATCTGGTAATGATTAGTTTGTGTGTGGTCTTTCTACTAACAATTGGTTTTTATGTAGCTTATCAGGTAATGATTGGTTTATTTGTGACCTGTATGGTAATGACTGATTTGTATGTGACTTGTCTGGAATGCTTGGTCTGTATGTGACCTATCTGATTTTTATTTGTTTGTGTGTGTCCTATCTAGTAGTGACTGGTTAGTATGTGGCCTACCTGGTAATGATTGTTTCATATGTTACCAATCTGCTAGCAATTGGTTTGTATATGGTCTATTTGGTAATGATTAGTTTGTATGTGGCCTACCTGGTAATGATTGGTTCATATATTATCAATCTGGTAACAGTTGGTTTGTATGTGGCCTATATGGTAATGGTTAGTTTGTATATGGCCTACCTGGTAATGATTGTTCATATGTTACTAATCTGGTAACAGTTGGTTTGTATGTGGCATATATTCTCTTCTTCTTTGATCCTCAGCTGCTTGTCACAAAACGTTTTGTGCATGTACTTTTGCACCCTTCTCTCTCTCATTCATCGTCCTATTATTTGACATATTTTATGTTCTTACATTTTTTGCTCTGAGCCACTCCCAGACTCGTTTACGTTCCACCAGGTGAATCGTAATAATACCAGGCTAATTGAACAGGTCAGCGGATAATATGTTTATCACTTGAGTCATCTGCCACCTTTGATAGAGACAGTCTGTGTTGATGCAAGATGGTCGTGCACGATCGATGGAAAGAAAGTCATATTGTCTGCCTAAGAAATCCGTCTGAGGTGATAATACGTAATCGTTTCTGCTGGCCCATCTTTGTACCAATATTACCGATAATCTGTCTGGGTAGACAATATTGTGGGAAAGCATCTAGACAGGAAATGAGTTCACAGATTTGTTTGTGAGTTTGTATAAAGGTGCAATCAAAAGTATTACTGCCTTATTAGAAAGAGGTTGTGTGTTGGAATTTTAAAATTTGACATTTTAAAACACGCGGGGGATATTATGATTTAACACTCCAACCCATATAGTTCTAAAGAGCTTACCATTGGCTTGATTTGAGAGCCAGACTTTAACTTTCATTGGCGAGTTGGTCTAAAAGTACAATCTGGAACTTGACCTGAGACATAGCAATATAATCTAGCGAAATCAGAGTCACAGATCAGACTGCATCGCCACGTCAAGCTAGCAATTCACGAGAGCCAGAGAGAAGGATCGGACAAACGATTCCAAAATTATAAGCGACAGATTGAAGTATCTGGGCTACTTTGAAACTTAAAAGTAAACCCACATTTTTAAAAACAAAGACTGCAATCATGAAAAAACTTGCTGGCACGGTTTAGGGAGCAGACGAGAGAGTACTAAAGAAGCTATATACTGGGCGAGTGAGACCAGTCTTAGAATATGGCATTGCAGCATGGTCAACGGCAGCTAATCGAACTTTGACAAAATAAACAGAACCCAAAACCAAGCAATGAGAATCATAACAGGGGGCATGAAGTCAACACCCATAAAAGAGTTGGAAAAGATTACTCACCTCCAGCCTATGGAGGATAGAAGAGATAGCAGAGCCCAGCAACAAGCCGAGAAATTCAGGAGGCTGATAGACCACCCAATGCACCAGAGAATAAATGGACTTGGAAGGGGAAGACTGAAGCAAAGCAACTTTGTAGAGACAGTCAAAACAAAGATGAGAGCAGACACCATAAATGCAATATCAACAGCTACGCCAATATGTACTGCACACAAGCTACCAATTTGGAAACAACAGTGCTTCCCTGAAATGATAGAAAACGTTCCTGGTATTGAGAGAAAGAACAGCCAAAATGAAACAGAAATGAGAGTCCTAACCACAAAATATATAGAGAAACATTACCCAAGCAACACCTGGATCCATACATACACAGATGGATCAGCAACTAATGCAACAGAAGATGGGGGTGGAGGAGTCTTCCTGAGCTTAAGCAATGGCACACAAAAGAAGATAGCAGTCGCAACAGGGAAATTTTCAAGTGACTTCAGAGCAGAGGCAGAGGCCTTAAAAACTGCATCAGAAATTCTAATGACAGAAGAAAGCTCAGAGAGACCAGTAGCTATCTTCTCAGATGCGCTGTCAGTGATTACAATGCTGAACAGTCAAAGTAATGCTGAACTGGATGACCTAAGAGTAACACTTCACAGACTATGTCAGCAATACAAAAGAGTCGTGATACAGTGGATCCCTTCTCACTGCAACATCCCTGGAAATGAAGAGGCTGACAGATTGGCAAAGGAAAGGGGAAAACTTCCTCAACTTGACACAAATATAACCTATGAGGAGTCCAAGAGTTTTATCAAGCTCAGGTACAGGCACAAGTGGGAAGAAAAGCATCCAGGCCACACACAAAATTATCCGTATTACCAGCTCAGCAGAAGTGAATAAGTGGTAATCTTCAGACTTCGCACAGGTCATAACAGATTGAAATACCATCTATTCAACAAATTAAAGATAGGAACTACTGATGAGTGTGACTGTGGCACCGATAAAATGACTGCCGAACATCTGCTTCAAAGGTGCCCAACATATGAAGAACAGAGAAAACGCATATGGCCATCACCAGTACCATTCCTGGAGAAAATCTACGGAGATATCAACAGCCTCAAGCTGACCACTGCTTTCTGTGAACTTATTCAAGTTGACATCTGAGGGTGAACGAAGAAGAAGAAGAAGAAGAAGAAGAAGAAAAACAAAGACTGGAAACTTAAAGGACCAGGACAGAGTATTTGGACAACTTTGAAACTTAAAAGTAAACCCGCATTTTTAAATACAAAGACGGGACCCAAAGACGCAGCAATAGAGAACGCAGTCAGCGACTCATAGCTTGACTGCCTGCGTCAGGACCAGCGAACCAGAGCTGGTCAAGACCGGATTCCACCTCCACGTGGTGGTCCTGAAAACAGTCTGCAGCAGTGCAGTCTGGCTGAGCGAGTGTGGATCGCAATGGGAAGGCAAACCCGGTCCTAAAAAATGCCGTGCAGAAGTCGGATGTGTCGACCGAAAGGTGCAGATATCACAGCTTAGGCATAAACAGACACAACGCAACCACCGTCCTTTTCAGGACGAACGAGGAAGAAGAAGAAGAAATACAAAGACTGGAGACCTAAGGAATCAGATCACCCTTCATAAGAGGAATACTAAAATTTCCCAGACCATGTGATTCGAAAGCATCTAACCTAAGTTGCTGTGTCCATTCTAACTGCGCCAGGAGATTGTAGATCCCATTTGGGTTCGTGGAACGAAGCTATCAGATTGTTCGGGGTACGAAGCTGCAAGACTAAAAGCTCTATGCCACTGGTTGTGAGATAAAAGCAGGGAATCAACACTAACCACCTACATTGGACGAGTTGTGTGGAGAAGGGCCCTCATCACAGAAGAATTGATGAAACCATGGCTGCAGGACTCACTTTTACCAGCTAAGTTCTTGTAAGAGTAACCAGCAAAAGGACAATTGTTTTTTATAAATCTTCAAACCAAGTCTCAGTGAAGACAATTTTATTTACATCTAAAATTCACCATCATTCCAGCGCTATTTTAACCTGTTAACTCTTAGTATACGAGCTGCCTTTCATGACTACCATTACAGATTTTGCAATAAATAATTTATTTATAAAGATAACATAAGTGTTATATATCAAAATGTGAAGAAATGAAACCCCTACATCATGCACGTAACTAAATTGATCAGTGGTTTGAAACATGCATTCAGCTATAAATTTTCGCTATTGACGGGGATCGATCATCGGCCTCTCTAGAAGGCCGCTCGTATACTAAGAGTTAAAACTAATTGATTATTAAATTTGTTACATGTTATTTTAAAACAAAACAATAATTGTTGATTCAGTTATTATAGGTATGAAAGCAAACGTATGAGCAAGACTCTTTAATATATATACATCTAGACATATATTTACATCTATAGAGCAAATACTTATAAAAGGAATTTTGCTGGATTTACACCAGCTGGGGAGTTGAACAGGCTAATCTTCTTCTTCTTCTTTGATCCTTAGCCGCCGACCATCAAAGCAGTCAGTGGCCATCACGCCTAGTGTCGTCTTGTAGGGCAACAACAAATTGATTCCACTTTGCTCGGTCGGTGGCCATCCTTCGTACAGTGCCCCAACTCTGGTTCATTTTTAGCATCTCAGCCTCCACAGTCCTCCGCCAGGTTGTTTTTGGTCGGCCTCTCTTTAGTTTTCCTTCAGGGGTCCAAAGCATAGCTGTTCTTGTGATGGCATCGGGGTCTCTTCTGAGGACATGGCCAACCCAGCTCCAGCGTCTGCCAGTTATGATGGTGTGCATGTCCTCTTGCTTGCTCTGAGTAAGCAGATCTTGGGTGGTGATGGTATGAACGGGCTAATACCATTGCTTAATTCTTCACAAAAGGCGACGGATCAGATATAAGTTAATAGTGCTCTGCCCTTTGCAGCATTGTTCTTGACTTCTGAAAACATCTTGTGAATACTACCTTGAGATAGAAGCGTCATTATCCTTCTATCTACAACTCTGCCAAGAGTAATCTTGTGCGAAGGTAAATACTTATGAAGACCCATATTAGATACTCTTGAGTGTTGGCCACTGGTGGACCACTACTGCAGAGCTAAGGGGAGGCAATCCGTGACACTGCCGACTGTTAAGGCAGTCAGTGGCCATCACGCCTGGTGGTGTCTTGTAGGGCAGCAACAAACTGCTTTCACTTTGCTCGGTCGGTGTCCATCCTTCATGCAGTGTCCTAGCGCTGGTTCATTCTTTGCATCTTGTCCTCCACAGTTCTCCGCCAAGTTGTTTTTGCTTGGCCTCTCTTTTGTTTTCCTTCACGGGTCCATAGCATAGCTGTTCTTGTGGTGGCATCAGAGTCTCTTCTGAGAATATGGCCAGCTTAACTCCAGCATCTGCCAGCTATGATGGTGTGCGTGGTCTCTTGGTTGCACCGAGTAAGCAGTTCTTCGTTGGTGATGGTATTTGGCCAAAAGAAAATTAGGATAATTTTCCTTAGGCAGATTGTGTGGAAAGAGGACAATTTCGACATTTCCTTCTCTGTTACTCTCCAGCATTCCGCACCATAGAGAAGCACAGAAAGTTCACAGCTCTCATATAATCTAAATTTGGTGTTTGTGCTGTACTGAGAGCACTTCCAGTTGTTGTTTAGACTAGCAAATGCTGTTCTCGCTTTATTCATTCTGTTGTTGATGTCTTTGATTGTTCCGCCGTCTGTTTTTTCTTACTACTCACACATCACATCAACACATCCAAGAAAAAAAAATGTGGCATATATCTTCTTCTTCTTCTTTGATCCATAACCACCAACCGCCAAAGCAGTCAGTGGCCATCACGCCTGGTGGCGTCTTGTAGGGCAGCAACAAATTGATTCCACTTTACTTGGTTGGCGGCCATCCTTCGTACAGTGCCCCAACTCTGGTTCATTCTTTGCATCTCGGCTTCCACAGTTCTCCGCCAAGTTGTTTTTGGTCGGCCTCTCTTTCGCTTTCCCTCGGGGGTCCATAGCATAGCTGTTCTTGTGATGGTATCAGGGTCCCTTCTGAGGACATGGCCAACCCAACTCCAGCGTCTGCCAGCTATGATGGTGTGCATGTCCTCCTGGTTACTCCGAATAAGTAGTTCTTGGTTGCTGATGGTGTTTGGCCAAAAGATTCGGAGAATTTTCCTTAGGCAGATTGTGTGGAAGGAGGACAGTTTCGACATTTCCTTCTCTGTTACTCTCCAGCATTCCGCACCAAAGAGAAGCACAGAAAGTACACAGCTCTCATACAGTCTTAATTTGGTGTTTGTGCTGTACTGGGAAGACTTCCAAATGTTGTTGAGACAAGCAAAGGCTGTTCTCGCTTTATTCGTTCTGTTGTTGATGTCCTTGCTTGTTCCGCTGTCAGGTGTTACTATGCATCCTAGGTAAGTAAATGTGTCTGTCTGTTCTAACTTCTGGTTCGTTACTGTTATTGGCTCAGGATTGCCCACATTTAGTGTCATGGCCTCTGTCTTCTTCAGATTGATGTTCAGGCCAACCTGCTGGCCATACTTATTCAGTCTATCAGTTTTTTCTTGAATGTGTTGATGTGAATGCGCGAGTAGTGCAATGTCATCTGCATATTCTAGGTCTTCCAGTGTAGAAAACGTCCATCTAATTCCTCTTGGACTGCCCTCTGTTGTCTGGTGCATCACCCAATCTATGGCTGTCAAAAATAATGTTGTTGATAAGGGGCATCCCTGTCGTGCTCCTGTTTTCACTTCGAAAGTTACTTTACTCAATCCAACACTGCATGCAAAGTTAGAATAGAGGCTTTTTATGATGGAAACAATGCAGCTGGGAACTCCATAAGCCCTCTGATACGTGTCGTAATGTTAATTTGGCCAGAATACTGCCGTAGTCCAAAACACATACG
>JAMPIV010004647.1:0-61290 GCA_024509875.1 Oreohelix idahoensis
TGGGGAATTAAGAACCTTAAGCCTTGTTTTAGGAAATGGAATTGGTACCAATGGGTCACACAACCTCCAGGAAAAGGAGACTTCTATATGAAGAACAAACTAATATACCGGAAGACTGGAACTAGATCCAAAGGTCAGGGACAGCTGGTACTTCCTAAAAGGTATAGGACAGACTTAATAAGGAGCTTACATGTGAAACAAGATGGGGACCATGAGAAAATAGGTACCATCATTCAAAAGGTGGCTCAGAATTATTATTGGCCCAAGGCAAGGTGGGACATTGAAAATTTTGTAGAGAGATGTGGCATAGCACATGAGGGAACACCCACAAGTGGGAATAGTGATCAGGACCTCTACACGCCACGGGGCAAACGTAGGCCTGACACTGGAAAGAATAATAAAGTGGACCAAGTGGAATGGGAAGCCCCTTTTCACGGACAATCTTCAATTGACTGTTTTACAATGGCCACTATGCGGCGAGTGCAAAAAGATGTCTTACCCCAGGATAAGCCGAAGATCCCTCAATCGGACTTATGTAAACTGGAGGAAGAAGATGTAGAGAGGAGATCTCTCACAAGGAATTTTAAGTGGGGAGAAAGCCCCAAGAAAAAATTGGTAGCGGTCGATTTGTGCATGATGATTCTGGGAAGAAAAATCATCACTATAGAGCTTCGAGTGCAAAAAACCTTACATGTGCCAGGAAAAATAAGTCTCCGAATTTAAAAGTCCACATGTAACTCTGTTAAGAACGTGGACTGATGAAAAGGCAGAGGAAAATATTACATCCTCATACCAATATGTAAATGAGCTGACCACTCGTTTAAAAACTGGCTGGAAACTTGCCAATGAAAAATTGAGACAAGCCAGGAAAAAACATGCTGCCTATTACAACAGGAAAGCTAAAGACAGAGATTTGGCTGTGGGAGAGAAGGTACTGCTTCTTCTACCCGGTAGTCAGAATAAGTTACAAATTGGATGGCAAGGTCCATATACAGTTCTAGAGAAGGTGTCTAAAACCAATTATAAGATAGATAAGAAGGGGAAAGAAAAAATCTATCATGTGAATCTCCTGAAGAAATATTTGGAAAGAGAAAATCAGGAAGAGACACACTTGTTGACATTGTCCATTGCAATGGAGATGAAAAAGGAACCACTTTCATCATTTGAATATCCATTACACCCCTGTGAGACAGCTGCACAGGTGAAAATCAGTACACACTTAACGAAAGATCAGAAGAAGAGAGTGCAACAGGTTTTAGATGATCATACAGAGGTGTTAACAGACCGACCGGGGCATACAAACTTATTGGAATATGATATGAAACCGATAGACCCCACACCTGTCTGCATGAAAGCCTATTCGATTCCTTTTGCTAAGGAGAAAGCCTTGAAGGAAGAGATAGACTATTTGTTGAAGGAAGGAATCATTTCACACAGTGAATCTTCGTATAGTTCCAGTGTGGTGCTCTTAAGGAAACCCTCTGGAGAACATAGACTCTGTATGGATTACAGGAGACTGAATGCTATCACAGAAGGTCAGGTGGATCCATTGCCGGATACAAATCAGTTGTTTGCCAGGCTAAATAAAGCTAAATATTTCTCAAAAGTGGACCTGAGTAAAGGATACTATCAGATTCCAGTAAAGCCTGAGGTTAGACCGTACCTAGCTTTTAGTACCTCAGACTCTCCACATGTAAGCCTACCTTGCCGTGGTTGGAGAGCTTGAGCGCCTCAATGATCCCGGGAGCTATGCCGGCGGGAGTTTTACTCCTGGCAGGGTCACCCAAGCCGGACAGGTCCTGGGTGAGGGGCCAGACTAAATGGGCTGAGGAGTGGGTGGAACCCTATAGGTGTAGATGCAGAACCCACCGGCGAGTGGTACATGCTCTGGTCTGCACCAATCCACCCCCACTTCATGGGTTAAATGCTTTCTTGCCTCATTCTTCACTGTTTGTCGTCTATCACGCCCATGGCGACCGTTGCCTCAATTGGCTGTGTGTGGTGTACCCGGAAACGGGGCCTCCCAGTACTGAGGCAAAGTTAAGTCCCCGATGTCACTTATCGGTGCAGAATTGAGAGAGATGGCTGAGCATCACAATCCCTCATGTGTTGCAGCATGATGAGAACCCAGCATTGCACACTGAGCTTGGGGGGATCACTTGGGCACCAGACTTAATACTGGCTCTTGACTGGATGGCCGCATGCAGGAGATTTCTACAATGGAGGGTTGGCAGGTGGTGGGTATCGGGAAGTGGCTCTGTGCAGGACGTGAGGATTCCTTGGGAGAGCCCCGAACCAGAGCACAGCATTGTGCAAGCTCTGCATAGTTGGAGAGCCCCCTGGATGACGGGGAATGCACAGTGTGCTACCCCACCTATCCCCAACTGCTAACTTAGAACCAGAAGTGGGGTCCTCTGTATGCGTGCCAGGCCAGGATAAAATGCCTGGGAAAGAGACTGGAGCTCAGAACTCCCTAACTCAAAGTTGCAGGATGGCAGAAAAGCCACGGGAAAGACAGGGCTATTTTGAAGATAACGCAACCATATTTTTCACCATACGAGCTCGGACGCCGCCTCGGTAAACAAGGTCGCGCAGAGCAGTGACACCCCCAGGCTGCTTGCGAATAGTCTACTACTGGGAACATAAACAGATTAGGGATGAGCCCACTCTCCCGTTGAACAGGTGCTAAAGTCGTAGATACTGGGCCAGAAGGCGCACCGGAAACCACAGTATCATGCAACTCGCTTTTTTTTTCTATGGAGAGTACACCGTCAAATAAATCTCGTTCTGGTGCTCGCCCTGTGGAGCTCCACCAGGCAGGTGCAGTGCCGGGCTCTGAGCCTCGACAGAGCCCACCCTCAGCTACTGGAGGACCCTCTAGACCGTCTTGTGGAGTCAACAGACGGCGGAGGAGAACTACTGACCAAAACAAAACAGAAAAAGAGAAACCCAGAGTGCCACTTGTCATGATGCACTGGAATGCAGAGGGAGTGAACAGCAAGCAGGCTGGATACAGCAAAAAGACAGAGCTGGAAAACATCTTGTATGAGAAGCAAGTCAGTGTTTGCTGTATCCAAGAGACTCACTTGAAAGCAGATCAAACCTTTAAAATAAGGGGATATCAATGCTTCAGATCCGACAGACAAGATAGACGAAAAGGAGGAGTACTTACTCTTGTAAGGAATAACATTCCTGCACACGAAAGGAAAACCTTCATGGATGGAGCAGAATATCAGCTGCTGCAGATAAAGGTAGACAAGATGGAAATAGAACTCCTGAACTATTACTGTCCGAACAACAAACCCCTGAGTCTCAGCTCTATACAGGTACCAGCCACCAACTTTATAGCAGTTGGAGACTTTAATAGCCACTCCCAGAGCTGGGGCTATAACAATCTGGATCACAGAGGTGAAGAGGTTGAAACTTGGCAAGATGATCACTCCCTAATCCTAGTCAATAATGCCACAGATACTCCTACCTTCTACTCCAGAGGATGGCACACAACCTCAACACCAGATCTTGCCTTCTCCACACCAGATATAGCTGGATCTATTAGTAGAGAAGTAGGAGACCAACTAGGGGGAAGCGACCATCGCCCAATCTTTCTTACTGTCCAGAGTGCAACTCTCAGTACAGGCCCAGCCATTACAAGATGGAACTACAAAAAAGCCAACTGGGGTTTATTCAGGCATCAGGTGAACACGCTGCTGTCTACCCTCAAGGTACAGAACAGAGACATTAATGAAGTGGTAAAAGACTTCAACAGATGCATACTACAAGCTGCAAAAGAAACCATTCCCAAAGGATGCCGGCGTAACTACATACCATACTGGTCCAGCACACTCCAAGAACGTCAGGAAGCTATGGACAAGGCTAGAAAGGACGCAGAGTCTCAGCCTTCACTTGAAACTCACAACAAATGGAAAAAGGCTGTAGCAGAGTTTCAGAGAACAAAGCTAGAAGAAAAGCGGAAAAGCTGGAGAACTAAAACGGCATCGCTGAACCTTGAGAAAGACGGCAGGAAACTTTGGAGATTAGTCAAGTCTCTAAATGAAGAGCATTCCTCACCAAGGCAGACTATCACATTGGATGAAGGTGGCAAACTTTTCAGAGGAAAACAAGCTGCAGACTTGTTTGCTAGAAGATACAGTTCAGAAAGCAACTTACCCATTAACATAGACCATCAGAGAGAGATAAGAAAAGAAATACTGGCAACCATGGGACAGACAGATACTCCTGCCCCAATGAGGGAACCCATCACACTAGGAGAACTACAGAAGGCTATTTCCAAGCTTAAGTTTCAAAAGTCACCCGGCCCAGACAAAATCAGCAACGAAATGCTAGTAAATCTGAGCTCAGCAGCAAAGACAAAACTGCTTGAGATATTCAACCACAGCTGGTTGAAAGGAACGGTACCCCAAGTATGGAGAGAAGCCATCACAATACCCATACTAAAGAAAGGGAAATGTAAGACCGAGGCTGCAAGTTACCGGCCAATCAGTCTCACAAGCTGTGTTGGGAAGACTATGGAGCGAATAGTCAACCACAGATTGAAATGGTATTTAGAGTCTGAGCAGATCCTGGTGCCGGAACAAGCTGGATTTAGAGAATGCTACAGTATAGAAGAACAAGTTACTTACTTGTCTCAAGCAATAGAAGATGCCTTCCAGGAGAAGAAAAAGGTCCTAACGATCTGGGTCGACTTCAAGCAGGCCTTTGACAAGGTGTGGAAAGATGGCCTCATTGCAAAACTTAGGAGAAGTGGAATCCAAGGCAACATGATGAAATGGATCCAGTCATACTTGCATAACAGGAGAACTAGAGTCACTCTTGACGGTCTGCAGAGCAGAAAAGTGTTGCTCCATCAGGGGGTACCTCAAGGAGGAGTAATTTCCCCAACACTCTTCCTTGTTTACATCAATGACCTGGTGAAAGATCTCCCTGCAGGAGTTAAGCTGCCTTATATGCAGATGACCTAGTACTCTGGTGCGCTGATGAAAATGTCACCACAGCAAATTATAGAATGCAGCGGGCAGCAGACATGCTAGTGTCATGGGCAGAGAAATGGCTTATCACAATAAACACAGACAAAACCTCCACAACACTGTTCTCCCTCGCCCCCAAGGACAAATCAGCTAACATACACCTAGGGACAACCGTGATCAAGGAAGAAAGCTACCCCACCTATCTTGGGGTGACATTTGACCAAAGGCTTACATGGAATAAGCATATTGAAAATGCAGAAGGAAAGGCCCGAAGACGACTAGGCATACTCAGAAAATTAGCAGGTACCAACTGGGGAGCAAATGAACGAAATCTAAAGAAGATTTATAATGGAGTAATAAGACCACACTTAGAGTTTAGCTCAGCAGCATGGTCATCAGCTGCTAACTCACATCTGCAGTCTTTGGACAAGGTGCAAAATCAAGCTCTCAGGCTCATTACAGGAGCCATGAAAACTACACCAATAACAGAGATGCAGAAGGTTGCTGGATTACAGACATTGTCCCATAGAAGAGACACAAAAACCATGAACCAGATGGAAAAGTACAACAGTATGCCAATGCACCCAATGAAGGCAAGACTAGATGATCTGGCATTGGGACGTCTAAAGCGTAGCAGCTTTGTGCATCGGGGGAAAAGACTTATAAGACAGCATCAAGAAGACCTATCCATGAAGACAACACCACTGAAGCCCACCCTATACCCTGTACCATGGGAGCAGGCCAGCAGTGCCCTCCAAATTAATACAACAGTCAGTGGTCTCACAAGTGGATGTGAGTATAATGATCTGCAAAAACGAACTGCTACATTGAGTATGATCCAAGAAAGCTATCCCGATCAATCATGGATACATGCCTATACAGATGGATCAGCAACTAATGCTGTTAGGAATGGAGGTGCCGGTATCTTTATCTCATATCCTGACAACCACTATGAGACTAGGCACATTCCCACTGGTAAATTCTGTTCCAACTATACAGCTGAGGTTCAAGCTCTAGAGCAAGCTGCAAATATGATTTATAACACCAACTCTGACTGCCACCAGGTAGTCATCCTCACAGATGCACTGTCTGTCCTGCAAGCTCTCAAGGGTGGTAAACTCCCGCATCTGAGAAATGAACTAAACAAGGTAGCTGCCAAAAAGAGAACCATACTTCAGTGGGTACCATCTCATTGTGGTGTACCCGGAAATGAAAAGGCAGATAAACTTGCAAAAAAGGGAGGAGAATGTGAACAAGAAGATAATGAAGTCACATACTTTGAGAAAAAGAGAGCTATCCAGACTATCAGAAGAGAACAGAACCAACCCAAAGACGACTATCACACTCTCGACCGGCAGGGACAGACAACTATTTTTCGACTCAGGACAGGGCATAACAAACTGAATAAACACATGCACAAGCTACGATTGTCTGCTTCACCACTGTGCACATGTGGATTAAACGAACAAACTGCTGAGCATGTTCTACAGGACTGTCCTCTGTATGACCAGTTAAGAAAGATATACTGGCCCAATGACTCAACACTAACTCAAAGCTATATGGAGTTAAAGAGGAACTTCAAACAACAGTCGAATTCATCATGAGAACTCGTCTGACGGTGTAATCATCAAAGATGCGATCGCAAGAAGAAGAAGAAGTACCTCAGAGGGACACTATGAGTTTAACAGATTGCCATTTGGATTGAAGAATGCGCCTAGTGTCTTCTCTAGAATGATGAGAAAATTGTTGGATCCTCTGAATAATCCATGCATCACAAATTTCATGGATGATATCCTTATAGCAACAGAAACATTTGAGGAACACATTGACTCTCTGAACATGCTGTTTAATCGACTTAGAGAAGCGAATTTAACAGCCCGACCAACCAAATGTTGCGTTGGATGTAAAGAATTAGAATTCTTGGGACACACAGTTCATCAGGGAAACATGACCCCAGACCCCAAGAATTTAGAGAAACTAAAGAAAGCTCCGAGACCACAAACCAAGAAAGACGTGAGATCCTTTGTCTCATTATGTGGTTTCTACCAAAAGTATATCAAAAACTTTAATTCCATATGTGCACCGTTAACTGATTTGACACGCAAAGGAAATCCAGATCGAATTACATGGACAGCCCAGTGTGAATTGGCATACCAGGAATTGAAGGAAAAGCTCACAAGCAAACCTATTTTGAAATTACCTGACTTAAGTCAAGAATTCATTGTGAGAACGGATGCAAGTAATATCGGGTTAGGCGCGACCCTGTTACAGAAATCAGATGCACTGGATGGGGAATTAACCCCAGTGGCATATGCTAGCAGAAAGTTGAATAAAGCTGAAACCAATTACTCAACTAGCGAAAAAGAATGTCTTGCAGTAATATGGGCAATCAAGAAATTCAATATTTATCTGTATGGGAAGGCATTTAAGTTGCAAACGGATCACAAACCCTTGTCGTTTCTAGCGCAGGCTAGGCATGAAAATTCGAGGTTACTCAGATGGTCCTTACTTTTGCAGCCATTCGAGTTCAGCATAGAGTATATTTCTGGAAAAACCAACCTGGGAGCGGATTTTCTAAGCCGCCATCCGTGTGATGAGAATCACCGTAAGCCCCAGGAATAATATTAAATTTCTCTATGTGTATATAGAATTATAGACTGACATATAACGTCTGTTTTAAGTGGGGAGAATTTGTCGTGAAACATTCTAAATCCACATATCTAAATTAAAAAGTAAATGTAAAGCCTAACGAATTCAATCAATAAAAGGAAAGAAGAATGGTGAAAGACCAGTGCTTTCTCAATGGCATACGCCAGCGTGTAAACTGCAGTAATGGCTGAACAAGAAAAACCCCTTTTTATGCTCCGTCTGCATAATTGTAACGCTTTCAAGTTTGATAGTAAAGCCTACTGTATAAAATACACGCGTTTCAAAAAAATAAAACCGGTACTGTGTTTCTTAGAAAACCTTGAGATAGACACACTGCGTAATGACCTAGATTAATATTCCATTCATGTCATTTTATGCACTAAGTAAAAGAAAAGACAGACGAGCTTAGAAGAGAGAGAGAGAGAGAGAGAGAGAGAGAGAGAGAGAGAGAGAGAGAGAGAGAGAGAGAGAAAAGGAGGAACGCATGCAATACTACCACAGTCTCGCGATTAATATTAATGCCACCCCCAACGCGAAAGGCATGAAGCACTAACTTTTTTCAAATAAACAGGGACAAAAAACACTACCAATACACGGTTAGGTTTTGAAAACATGTTTAATGCTTATTAGGAAACATGACACAATACTGTTTTACGTCTGAAATCCTGACTTTATACTGACAGAACAGTCGAAAAGGCAGGACAGGTGGCGGTTCTAAATCGATTTAAAAAAAACAAATACACGACTATCCTAGAATACATATTTTGAACGGAGCCACTTAGCTCCCTTAAAACTTATATATTTGGGTGCCTTAGGACTTGCTGACAAAGAATATGTTAGGTGTTAAGCAATTAGTCTAATAATTAACAAGTTATAGCCAAAATACTATAGTGAGGTTGTCTGACAACACAGGATCATTTTTGCTCATAATGGCGTGTTTGAACAATGTTTTAGAAGAAAATGAGGCCACCATGTTAAATCCGATTTGATTGGCTAGAATAATATGTAAGGCGAAACATGATTAGTCGATTGCAAATACTAATTTTGGTTGTTACTAGAAACGATAGGAAGGGTACATTTTTTTCAAAAGCTTTTGTAAACATGGTCCCATTGGCTAGACCATTTGATATAGTCAATTAGGAGCGTCGGTTCAGTGCCACTTTTTGAAATTAAACTGTGTAGAAGCAAGTGCGTTGAGATCCAGTTCATATTTTTCTAATGAAAGCCTGGGACAGAGGCAGATCGGAATTGTGCCATAACTCATCGCCAGTCAACGTATTTGTTTAATATTTCCATGAATTGTGGTAAGCTAGACCTATTTGATATCTTGTTGATGAAAATTGAATGTGAATTGATAATTTATGTCTATATGTGTGTGGTTCAGTAACAATAAACAGAGGCAAAACCTCGATATGGCTCCACCATGAATAAAATTTGTCGGAGTGGAGTATAACTGCATGAGATGGCCAAATAGTACTATGACATCTATCTTATTGAATAGAAGGAAATAATGCTGGAATTGCAGAGGCGTTGTAACCATTAGGGAGAGGAATACTGGTTGTATATTGTTCATGAGAAGCTAACAGTTGGCCTACCGCGCTGAACTCGGTGTTTGTTATGTATTGTGCTTCAGTGTGGAAATAGATTATAAATTAGTTCTGAAGGGAGGTACAACCTTCTTGTTTCAGGGACCGTGGTCCTAACGTATTGAAGCAGCGCCTGGTCTGAGCTTTGCTGAATCCAGAGGCTGGTAGCATACTCCTTGGTCAAGATAGCGACCAGTATTGTTTCTCAAGGAAACGGTGAAGCAAGCGAGCAGTGGAGACTGTTTCATGCCGCCCACACAGAAGTTAAGAGTTCGTGGCCAGAGCAGCTCAATCTTGTGTATACCCCCCCCCTCTCTAAAAGTGACTTTACCTTAAATCAAGAGGGACATTGATTTGTTTCAAATAAAAAGAAACTGTGAACCTTTCCAATATTATTTCCACCAGAAACAAACACTTGAAGTCATGATGACAAACAACAACATAGCTTGAATAGCCAGTATTACCTCATAGTACTACATCACAACTTACACACATATTGCAATAATAATATATGTCAATACAAAGATCCTATCTATAAATTGTGTACATACAACTTGTGATTACATTTGATTGTGATTCCTGGTTCACTTTGTAGTTGAATCAGGATATCTATTATTGACAGGAATTAATACATATTTTTAAAAGTTACCCTTGACTTATTAAGATAGTCTTATAGAGTGTTATATGTATGTGAGTGGCACAGTGTTGTAAAGTGTTGTGGATTAAATTAAATTGTTTATCTGTCTGTTGATTGTTGTGAACATACACTTGATCATTATCATAACCCTAGACATTCAACGTAGTCATCACAATATTCCAGAATAAGTCTGACTGAGGTATAAATGTGGTAGCAAAGTAAGGTCATCTGTAATACACAACACTTATTAGATACATATACCTTCACAGCTGATCTCAGTCGGTACACTTAGTCCCCTATAAATATTTTTATCATCCCACTTTACCACAGAGAAGGCATTGAAAGAGGAGATAGATTATCTGTTGAAAGAAGGGATTATTTCTCACAGTGAATCTTCTTTTAGCTCCAGTGTAGTTTTGTTGAGGAAACCGTCTGGGGAACATAGACTGTGCATAGATTACAGGAAACTGTGCTGTCACAGAAGGTCAGGTGGATCCATTACCGGACACAAAACAGTTATTTGCCAGATTGAACAAGGCAAAATACTTTTCGAAGGTGGATCTTAGCAAAGGCTATTACCAGATTCCAGTGAAGCCTGAAGTTAGACCTTATTTAGCTTTTAGCACCTCGGAAGGACATTATGAATTCAACATGCTACCATTCGGATTGAAAAACGCGCCGAGTGTATTTTCTAGGATGATGCGCAAATTGTTGGATCCCTTGAATAATCCATGTATCACAAATTTCATGGATGATATTCTCATCGCCACAGAAACATTTGAAGAACACATTAACGCTCCGAATATGTTATTTGACAGGCTCAGAGAAGCGAACTTAACTGCTAGACCAACAAAATGTTGTATTGGATGCAAAGAGTTGGAATTCTTGGGACATACTGTATATCAGGGTAACATGACCCCTGACCCCAAGAACTTGGAAAAACTGCAGAGAGCACATCGACCACAAACAAAAAAAGACGTGCGATCATTCGTGTCGTTATGTGGGTTTTACCAAAAATATATCAAAAATTTTAACTCTATATGTGCTCCTCTGACTGATCTGACTCGCAAGGGAAATCCAGATAAAATTGTTTGGTCAGCGCAATGTGAATTGGCATTCCAAGAGTTAAAGGAAAAACTCACTAGCAAGCCTATTCTCAAATTGCCTGATTTGACTCAGGACTTTGTGGTGAGAACAGACGCAAGCAATGTAGGCCTGGGGGCTGCTCTGTTGCAAAGGTCCTCTTCACCCAATGGGGAACTGAACCCAGTCGCTTATGCAAGCCGCAAGTTGAACAAAGCGGAGCAAGGATATTCCACAAGCGAAAAACAATGTTTAGCGTTAATCTGGGCAATAAAAAAGTTCCAAATCTATCTGTATGGTAGGACTTTTGTGGTCCAGACAGATCACCAGCCTCTCGTGTTCTTATCTCAGGCCAAGCATGAAAATGCAAGATTGGTAAGATGGTCTTTATTGTTGCAACCATATCAGTTTAATATTGAATATATCCCGGGATCACAGAATGTCGGTGCAGATTTCCTCAGTAGGCACCCCTGTGATCAAATTTAGAGTAGTTGGCAGGCGTGAGGAGTTAATTTTATCTATGTGTATCACTGGTTTTGGAACTTGCTTTAGTGCATGTTCTCAAGTGGGGAGATGTGTGGTGAAATTACAGTGATGCAACGTTAAAATTCCTCCATTTATAAAGATAATAGGTAAAATAACATGTAGGGATAAAAATATAGGTAAGATATGCCGCTGCTTCTTCACCTACGCCAGCGTTTTCTAGGGTCATTGAAAACTAACTAGTTAGAACATGAAGACTAACGGTTTATCCTTTTAGACGGGGTAGAAACGGAGATAAAAGAAAAAAATGTGACGGTCTGAACACGTGTTTGAATCTAAAGTCTAAAAGACGCAATTTGTAGTTTTTAAAGAAAAAATTACGCCACTAGTTGACACAATGTAAGGAATTGGACGAAAAACGACCTTAGCTCTTGTTAGAAAAAGACATATCTTGGACATTCTATGGTAATTAGTCGTTTTAGTTTGAATATAGCGGCAAACGCCGTGAACGAAGGTACGAAAACAAATTTCAAAACTAACCTTGAAAAAAGTAGGTTTTTTCTTAATAATAAGTTTAGGAGAATAAAAAATAGCTAGCTGGATAGCCCATCTTTATCTGAGAAATAATATACTTTTAATTACACAGACGGACAGATAACACGGAAGATATTGACGAAAGACTTTATTGTCCAGTACAGACTAGCAGACAGTTATTTGTGCATACTTCTCACAAAAATTCACTTTTGACGCGTCCTTGAGCCTAACGCATAAAAACAAACTGCATGTGGACTAGGGGCAGGATAGGAGAATAGTAGCTAAAAATAACTTAGCATCGAATCTTAGAAGTAGGGGGAGACAAAATTTGTGTAGTTTTTTTTTCTTGTAGTTAGTCCAAAAACAAGTGTAATTTTGGGAAAAACCAAGTTGGGACGGACAGACCGACAGAAAAATACTACATACTAGACTGAAACTGGACCTAAATTAGACATTGTAGTTTGAATATTTGAAAGGTAGAGGGGAAGTCCGCTGATTGGACGGAAGCGTTCATATTATAGAAAGAAAGACGCCCGCTAGTGCCATTTTTTAAAAGACTGTCCATATACACAGTTCGTTAATGCTAGAAGAGTGATTTCCTGGATATTATATATATTACCAGTGGGACGCCATAGTCTAGCCAGCAGCTCAGCTGAGTTTTGCTAGTACAACGTAACTGTGTTTTCAATTTTGAATTGTGGTAAGGGAAAAAGCATTTACCTTTTTTATTTTAATATTTTGAGTGATTGATACTGCCATGTCATGAAAAATGATTACGACAAGTGAGTGCTTATTCTAGGTCCCCAGCGACAGTCCAGGGCCTAGAGGCAAACAAATAATATAGGAAAACATATCTAAGACTATAGAAGACAGATCTATATTTGAGATCAGTGGGAACATATCACCCACCTTATTGGATGGAAGAGGAGACTATTGAACATATTTCGGATGCAATGCAGTCATGGGAAACTGGTGCTATTTGATACCACCTGGGTGAGATGTGCTGAGTTGGTCAGAGAGATCTGACCCGATCTTTGTAATTTTTTTTGCTTTGTTGTGTGTAAAAATGGTGCAGTAGGCAGTGTGTTGACACATGGCACAAATTTTGGTTTCAGAGTTTCTGGTCTGGCACTACGCTAGTGCCAGATGCTTTGAAGAGGTCCAAGAGT
This sequence comes from Oreohelix idahoensis, assembly GCA_024509875.1. Taxonomy (NCBI): domain Eukaryota; kingdom Metazoa; phylum Mollusca; class Gastropoda; order Stylommatophora; family Oreohelicidae; genus Oreohelix; species Oreohelix idahoensis. The sequence goes on from JAMPIV010004647.1 coordinate 13,127, forward strand.
GGATGCCTAAGAAGCCCACCATTTTACTCCAGCATCTGGGAGGAGTGGGCCACTTGAATTCTTTACTGCATCGTCACACGCCAGATAAGTTGAAAACCTGGCCTGCTGTGGATTCATCAAACTTTTCCTCAATAAAATAAATAAACAAAATCCTGGTGTATAAAAACTATACCTCATTTCCATATTTCAAAGACAATGACCATTATAAACAGAGATCGGGGATGATGACACCACCCCGACTAGACATCCAGTGCTAGTTTTCCAAAGACACTGTAGTTAGTGTTAATATTTACCAATGTAACAATATATCTATGTACAAAATTTTCATATTGATTATTCAATATATATATGCACTTTTATTGATAAATACATATTGTTTCATACGTCCTGACCAGAAGAACATTTGGTTCAGGACTAAATAAATTCAAAAAATTGTAACATTTAAATTCTAAAGCCAGTGTTAGTTGATTTGATCATAGAGCTTATTATTATTATTAGACTTAGTATTTACATGTGGGTGTCTGTGTATTTAATTACCTACACATCACATTTCATTACCCTAGACATTAAACGTAGCTAACATACATAATAGCAGAATAAGTCTGTTTGAGGTCATAAGTGGTAGCAGAAAGGCATTCTGTAACTCACATAAACTGATATCTTCAGGAGCCTTTACAGCTGACCTCATCCAGTACACTAGGTAACATAGCAACCACGCAATAACATCAAAAACCACTACAGTCATGTCTACCAAATTCACCATGTCACAAACCTTTCTCTGATAATCTGCTCCAAGATGTTACTTTCTCGTAGTTGATTATTGCAACGAAATCAATCTGCCGGAAGTGTTTTATTATTCCTCGTGCCTCAGTTGTTAACAAGACTTAAATGTAGACTCCTAATCCGTCTGGTTAGCGATTAAATAAACAACCACGCCGACATGGCTGCAAAACAGGTCATGTATCCACAGGGAGAGACCAGATATGATAAAATAACCTTAGCCGATGAGAGCGGTAAAGTGTGATAAGGAGCGGGTTTGAAAAAATAAAAGGAAGGGCACAGGGGAGCGTTGAAGTAGGTCACAGGAAAATGTAAAGTTCGAATATATAATTCGTCACAGGGGCGGCGCCAAAACTAGATCTCGTACCACCTTGAAAATTCCCCATGGCCGACTATGTTTCTAACATCCCAACTGTTACTTCCTAGATTACGTTATATTTTCCCCTTCCCGTTCCCGGTGGCCTCCGATGAGACAAAGATTGAATAAAACTACTGTTCACGCAGACTTGTCGTACAAGGTGACTAATATAAGGTTATGCATGGGACTATCAACTTCATGCTAAACACATTGCTACGTAAATCACCGCACAAAAGCGCGTGAATGCTTTCTGCAGACTCCATGCAAGGTGACCAGTTGCACTGGTGGCTCCGTGCTCCATTGGGAGCGAAAAGGCAAATGATGATGATACGCAATAATTATTAATGCATCATAATTGTTAATGTTTATTTTAATTTGTTAATGTTTATTTTAATTTGTTAATATGTTGTTGTTTTGGAGAGGTGATGGGTGGAGAGCGGGCACTTAACAGCTGACTGTTATTGCCTCTTCTCGTTCCATCTTGGTCTACCCTGTTCAACCTGAAAATTGGTTATAATTGGGGTATTTAGTGTTATTTTATTTACTAATTTTGTATTCAATTTAAATAACTATTGTCTTTTGCAGTTGCTGATTTTAATTTATATTAGTATTTGTCCATTTTATTTTCTCTTTTGTAATGTTTATAGATAACTATTGTCCTTTACACTTGGTTTTACTTTGTATTAGTATTTGTTCTTTTTGAGTTGTTGTTTTCTTTTTCTTAAACCTCGTTGTCTTTCATTGTCCTATGAGTAGTTAGTAAGTTTTTTTTTGTTGTTTCTGTTGTTGTTGTTGTTTTTTTTTTTTTTAACGATTTGTTAGTTCTTGTTGCTTAATTTCTATTTGGTGGAATTTCTTTTCTGAACTTCAGTAAACTTATTCCAAGACTTCTCGTCCCGTGCCATCAACTCAAGGTCTTTCCATGTCTTCTCAGTGTGGTGATGTGTCTCCCTCTATGGTGATGTGTCTCCCTCTATCTCCTTTACCCTGGGCATTCCAGAACAACGACTGCCTGGTTATGCTATCAACAGGTTTCCTCAATGTGTGTCCTAGCCATCTCCAGCATTTTCTTCTCATCTCCTGATCCACTGGCACTTGTCTAGTTCTTGTCATCAGTTCTACATTAGTGATCTTGTTATATCACTTTGATCTTCTGTTCTACGCAAGCACCCATTTACTACCAAATGCTCATATTTGATTTGTATGCGATTAATTTGCTTGTCATTCAGGACAGAAATATAAAAAGGCTAAATGCCAATTTTCTTTACCCAGTATAAATACAGATTTTTATTCGTTTCATTTTTGTTCTGTTGTTTGTTCGTTCTAAAAATACGAATGTTCTAGGTGACCACGCTTCTGTTTATCTGGCCTCGTGTCTTATTCCTTTCACGATCACCTTTGACATTTCTGGCTAAAGTGTCTAAAGTGTCTACGCATTTTGCCTTCACATTCCTAGGGGGCGGTTAGATTTATCAGAAATGGGTTTGATTGTGGTTTTAAGTTTTCCATACCTCTTTTGCCAAGAAGGTGTGTTTATTTTTTTTTTAAAGTAGAAAAAACGGTAATGTATCTTACTCGAACAAAAGACAAAAAAATTGCCTCCGCTGTGGATACAAAGCCTTCCTTAGAGCAAGGAAAGAAGGCGAGAGCTAGCTAGGTAAGAGACACGAAAAAAAAAACATTAAAAAGAAAAGTGAAAAAATATATCATCCTGTCCTAATATCCATCATGCATTGGAAACCACGTGTGTGCCAAGTACACTTCTCGGGTGTCTCTGAGGAGACAAAGGAAGAATGTACTTACTGCACCAGTACGCAATTCGTACAAGGCGATTAATACGAGATTGTGCATGGGCTGGTAACCTCATCATGTAAAACAAATTACCATATAAACCACTTCTGCAAAAGCATATGACTGCTTGGTGCATGTGGCGGGTTGTCTCCTTACTCTGCAGTAGTGGTCCATTAATGGCCAAACTCGAGTAAGAGGAATGAGTTTCTCACAAAGGCAGCTACCTTTGCTCAAGATTACTTTTGGCAGAGATGTAAATGGCAGAGAAGATTGTTGCTTCTATTTCACGGGGTTTAACACGGATTTTTAAAGTGGCAAGTATAATAACCGAGTCATCTAAGTTTGTTATAAACTTCGTGTTCTCCGCCCACTGCTGTGAGAAATATATCGTTTGACTAGTGTTTAACGAGCCCCTAGCTGAAGGTAATACAGCAAATTATTAATTCTATGTTTAGCTCTGTATGTGTGTATTTAAAAAATTAGTCATACGGGTGCAGCCATCAAATTCACTTGACCAATTGATATAATCCAACTCTGGATTTATATTTACATAAATAACAAGATATTTATTTAAGAAATATTTGATCAACAGGGTTAAAATTGAATTGTCTAAAAGTTAATTTAGGTTATCTTTACTGGAAGATCCGAAGTAATGATTGAAAGGTCCATAAGGGGTGCCTGTACTGGGTACTTAGCTTGCAATGTAATGACAATGATTGTCGTTGACTTCTGGTTCAGTCACTGCTGCCTCCCAATAGAGTTTTGACTGTTCCTTTTCTCCAGGCACATCTCCAATCCAACCTGCAAGTCTGGAAGGAAGAGCTGGAGAAGAGAGGGATGGTCATAAGCAGCTCTAAAACAAAATCCATGGTGATATCACGAGAAGAAAGAAGACATCAGATTAAGCTGGGAGAACAGGTCCTGGAGCAGGTCGACCACTTTAAATACCTCGGAGCTCTTATAGACCGAAAGGGAGGCATCAAAGAAGAGTTGGCCACTCGAAAAGCAGCAGCTGGGAGACTTTTTCAGGCCATAAATCGAGGATTCCTCAGCAAGAGAGAGGTTGGTAAGAAAACGAAGATGGCTGTATACCGCTCCACCTATGTACCAGTCTTGACATATGGATGCGACTCATGGGCAATGACTACAACCCACAAAAGCCAGATCCAAACCTCAGAAATGAGGTATCGGAGGAAGGTGGTTGAAGTAACAGGAAGAGACATGGTCCGCAACCAGACGATACGTCAAGGCCTAAAATCCCACCCCCTGCAGACCCAAGTAGAACAGTCCCAACTAAGATGGTTTGGTCATGTCTGCAGAATGGGAGAAGATCGGCTACCACGACAAGCATGGGAAACAAAGAGCCAGGGATCCAGACCCACAGGACGACCCAGAGTCCGCTGGGAGGACAACATTAGACAATCTTTGAAGGACCGAGGACTAGAATGGAACCAGGCCAGGAGGAAGACAGCCGATAGTCTGGCGCTCTCTCTTCCAAACCTCTACACCTCACGGTAGAAGGGGAACGACTAAGTAAGTAAGTAAGTAATGACAATGATTGTCGTTGACTTCTGGTTCAGTCACTGCCGCCTCCCAATAGAATAGTGACTGTTCCTTTTCTTCAGGAGTTGAGTATTTTTGTAACAGCACGTTCCTGTCGATGCCGGAGTAACTGCTCATGTTGCCTATTTGAGTGTCTTCCAGAATCGTCTGTTATAAGTGTCTAGCGTCGACATCTGGCAGTTGGTACTAAAAACTGAGAGAAAACAATATCTCCTGTAAATCATCAATCTCCTAATGACCACATTATGTGACCTCCTCATCCCCCCTTCTTTCATCTTCTTCAGAATTTTTCCCGATGCCCCTGAGCCTTAAATCTCAACACGTCGAGTTGGATGAACGTGTTTTAGGAGAGCGGGCGAATGCACATTATATATATATATATATATATATATATATATATATATATATATATATATATATATATATATATATATATATATATATATATATATATATATATATATATATATATATATATATATATACACACACACACACACACACACACGTACATACATACATACACACACATAAATCTTAATTAGAAATGTCGGCATAAAAATATATATACCGTGATGTTATCATCATCCACTACCTGTTCCCTATGGAGCCTGGGTCCACCTCTGCTATTGGTTCCTAGTGAGGAAACACGCACTAAGCTGTCACCAGTTCTTGCAGTGATGGTTTGTGCGGCAAGTTATTTTATATGATGAGGTTGCTAGCCCCATATGCAACTGTATATCAATAAATAATTAATACATATCAATGCAAATATAAAATAATAAAATGTACATGTTACAACTTGCCTCAATAAATTAGGTGAATAATAATGTATCCAGACTTTTTTTGCACAACATTACCGTAGTAAGTACTGCAGCTGTTTAAAATGCAGACGTCCCTCTGTGAGTTAGGTTCCTAACTGTTTACACGTGAAGAAGGTTCCTCGGAATTGAGGCGCTAAGTATTAACACTGAAGTTTACACTGTTTTTTATTTTTACACCTACAGTACTTCTACTTCTTTGGCCTGTTCTCAAATGGAATCCTTAGTACTACTATTTATTCTGACAGTTTGTGATCTCCTGACATCGCTAATGGATGTGTCGTAAATTTTTCTGAGAGAATTCTGGTGGATAGTGGTCCCGTTAGAGTGTAGAATGATAGTGAAGGCTCTGTGAGAATAAGAATTTAGGAAAGAAGGATCGTTGATTCATAAGTGCTGGGAAGAGTAAGGACAGTCTCTTTTACGACAATATTTGTCTCTCAACACTACTCCTACCACTCTTCTGAACAAACAATTGTTTGCCAGTTTCCAGACACTCTGTTGCACACACCAATTTGGTGATTCAAACACACAACGTACGTGAATACAGACTACGATAACGAATATGGGTAAGTTTTGGGTTTGGGCCTGCCAACACAAATGCTAAAAGTTTTATTACTTTTATTTAGCATAAAAATCAAATCACAAACAATTATCAATTTACATGCAGAAATCAAAGGTTACAAAACTACAAATGACAAGGTGGGGGGGGGGGGGGGGGGGTTGAGGTGAAGTATTCAATACACCCTTCCCGTTTGTATTTAACAAAGAAAAAGGCCTGGTCCCAAAGACAGGGGGGGGGGTGTTGAGATGATGATCAGAGAAAGGCAATTTAACCCAACGGTAAATTTATTACTCTGAGACGAGGGTTTACAGTAATTAGTGTGTGGTAGAATAAAATCCTATGGTTCTCAAATGTTTCCCCTGTATTCAACAGATGTACGGGAGGGGGAAAAACACAGTTAATAAATCCCACTTGGAGAAATTTCATACAATGAATACAGTACAAAATTAATACTAGGTAGAACTAATTAAAATGGTAGAAAGATTAAATCTCCTTTCGTTAAAAAAAAACACGCTTGTGAAGGCCCGCACACAGTCACGCTCACACACTTACCGAATCGTGGATTCTGGCACTTCATAGAAATTTTACAACAGCAAATAAACACTAGACCAATGGAAAATGTCTTGTTACTTCTGTGTCAAGCCCCAGATTTATCGAGGTTGGCTGGTAGCAAATGGTCTCGAAAATCGCTAGACGATGAAGCGTAAGTGTTACTGTTGGTTCTAGATAAAGTTCCTAATGAATGGCTCAGGCACTTGGCTAGGTGTGGGGAATGGTGTGGTCTCTTAGATTCGCACCGCTGGTGGTGAAACTCTTATGGCGTAATGTCACAGATTAAAAAAAACTGAGGTAAGTTCTTCGGGGGGGGTGGGGGGTGGGGGGGGGGGGGGGGGGTGCGGGGTGGGGGCTCTACTCTGGGGTCTCTCTGTTCCTACTTTGGACTATTTGGGCTCTCTTCTCTCTCGGTTTTTTCTTTACTTCTAGTTCCGTTATTTTCCTTTTCTTCCTTCATCTTCACTCTCTCTTCTCTTTCTTCTATTCTTTATATCCCTATCTTAAGATCTTCTTCTTCGGGGTGGCGGGGGGGGGGGGGGGGGGGGGGGGGGGGGGGAGGGGGGGGGGGGGGGGGGGGGGGGGGGGGGGGGGGGGGGGGTAAAATCCGATGAAAAATACTAGGCAGACAGTGTTCAGATAAATCTGTGTTCTCTACCACTAATAAAGCAGTAAATAAAAATGGCTACTGGCAAATGTTCTTCTCCAGTTTACTTTAAGGACTATATGAATTAGTATTTTAAAAGTGTTTCTTGGGTGGCTTTATTGTCAGTTAAATTCAGAGGAGCGAGACCCGCAACAGGTCGCCACAAGTTTAGCTTTAAAAAAGTTCATACGTCACTGGAGTTATCGAATTGAGTCGGCAGGACTCTGTATATAATTTAATTGCTGAGATGCAAGTTTGAATGATCATTCTGGATGAAAGATAGAAAAAACATGAAATGCAATACAAATAATATTATAATCTGACGCGCGATAAATTTACAGTTATAATTCCCTTAACGGCTGAAAAATTAATTTACGCGTCTATTATATTTGGAAATTAACTTATAGATGTAACATTTAGTTTGCACTAGAACTTTGAAAATGGGTTTATTTAATAAGTTTAAATTTACACCACAATCCAGTGAAATAAAATGAAATAACTAGACCACTGATCACTCGAAGCTAATGTATATATTACTGTCTGCACAGAAAAGAAGTCACTATAATGTATATCCGAAAGATCCAGATGGAATCTAGCAGGATTCTGCTATAGGTAGTGCTTCTTAAAATCTGGCAAAACGAATGATAAAATGCAGTTTTTCAGTCTTTATTTATACTAACTGGAATGTAACTTAAAGGGGTCGTGTAAGAATTTCACACTTTTCTTCATCTTGAGGAAAAAATGAGATTCTACGCCGCCCGACATGGCCTGTTACTCCATTCCCTGGTCGCTCGGGTTTCTCCCGTTTCTCAGTCTTTCGGGCAAGTCTGCCGGTTGACACAGAGGTGCGAAGTCTGCGAGAAGCTTGCTTCGTCCACTCTGCTTCGCACTGCCGTGTCATCTCAGCAGCAGGAGACTTCATCTTCTGTTCAAAGAAATCCTCAGTGACTTTGAGGTTAAGCCGCTTCCCCGCTAGGCTCTGGCGACACCCATAAGGCAAGTACTAACGAAGGTTGTAGCTAAATGCTTGCATATAATCGCTCTTAGAAATAGCCGTGGGCGTGGTTTAACCTGCCCTACGACGAAGCGAGATTCCAGGTTGCTACCGAAACCACTACTGCACGAGCATATGAATATTTCATACGGAGGCAAACCACACTGGTGGCCCCATGCTCCCTCAGGAGCGGAGAAGAGAAATATATATCTCCAAGTGAGCCCACGTGCTCTCACAAACCATTCTACACATAACCATAATTAAATAATAATAAAATGGACATAAAATAACATTTAACTATCTATACAACAAATACTCTCAATAATGAGAATAAACCACCACTCCGCAACTGATCCATCTCAATACTTGTTCCTGCACTCTGAACATGTCGTAAGTGACGACTGGTGTGCCTGGCCACAAGCGTGTCGTATATGACCCCTGATGAAATTGGGAACTCATCACATGAAACACATAGTTACAGAAACAACCCTCGTAATAGCATAGAAATGCTTCTTGTGGGCCTGTAATGGACACCAGCTGCATTGGTGTTTCCATGCTCCGCCGGGAGCAACCAAAGAAACACATGTCTCAACAAAGGAGTGGCCTCGCGCTCTCCCGAAATCTAAATACATATCCTCACCTCACTCAAAGTAACCCACTAAAGATATACAGTATGTCGTAGATTTTCGATAGGGGAATTAAGACTTGGGTTGGTCCCTTCTGAATAGATTAGAATAAGTGATAGTCACAGTGAGAAGTAGTAATAGCAATAGATTTCCACGAGTGAGATGGTAGAAATGTGATAGAGGCTGTCTCTGAAATCAAGAAATCTTCTCTCTTTCACCTATCTTCTACGACAGATTTAGATTGAGTCAGACAGTCTACACACATATATATGAAATATATATATATATATATCCACTCACATACATACACACATAAGACGACAGTTAGACGTACAGACGTGGGAAAAACTATGACAATGATTATATGAATAGTTTGGGAAAACGAACTGACCGACACGCTGGAATAAATTTTATGAGTAGTTTATTTATCTAGACTAAACTTCTCTCACAACATATCAAATCACATCAAGCATATACAAAAAATCATAAACAAAAAATCAAGAAATGCTACAAGAATGATAGACCCGTTGGTATGATCCTTCCCTCGATGTATAGCTCACAGTCCCGTTAGAAGAAAGTGATAGCCCAAAGAGTCACAGATACATATGATTTAGTCTAAAATTCTTCCCCTTTAAGGTATGAACAGACTGGACACTCTGATCTAGTTTAAAGGAATATATATATATATATATATATATATATATATATATATATATATATATATATATATATATATATATATATATATATATATATATATATATATATATATATATATATATATATATATATATATATATATATATGTATATATATATATATATATATATATATAGTTAGCAATACCTTGCATAAAGAAATTTTATGACAGCAAAAATGAAAATTGTAAAAGCACGAGCGTTTATAGCGAGCACAGTGTCAACATCTTAGATTTCAAACGAATGAGGAATGTCAGGTCGGCACCTTCTCTCAGTATGGGAATTTAGTTGGTCACACCACCACTTGTCAACAGTGTCGGGAAAGTTACTGATTGAAATATGTTACTTGCCACAAAGGCTGAAAAATGACTAGAGTGTTCTCAGGAAGAATCAAATCAGGCTCGATGACCCGTTACTTCTTTAAAATCTTAAAGTTCTTGCAAAAGTTATACATCAAATCTTTAAGGTAAGAATGTTTGTTGTTTTCTTCACAGATTTATCTCTTTACTCAAACGCTGGCAAAGTTTGGGTACCACAGTTTCACTATATATAAATAGAAAAAACCACATATCAAATAATGATACATACTATAACTGATAATTTAAACTGCAAGCGTAGCTTGTCTTATAGTTTAACACTTCCCGTGGAATAAGTTATATTTAAAAATCAAACATCCTGAATTAGGATTCCGTCAATACTCAAGATGTAGCAGTCATTTAATAAGTTAGTTTTAAAATATTCTCGACTGCGTATTAGCAGTTAAATTAAATCCATTATGGCTACATGATTTTAAGCTAGAAATTATAATTTATTCCGCTTTCCACTGTAACTCGTCGACTAGAGAATATAACAGACTTAGGAATTTAACTCTCTGCACAAATCTAACTAGCAAAATGAAATAAGCGATTAAACACTTTAACACTCACAAAATACTAGATAAATAATATAAGATTTACCTCAACACAGAACTACTAAGAACTTAAACTACAACGATCATACTAAATGACATCTCTATTAACAGAGATTCTAGAAATCGAACGAAGGCTTGTTCTAGTCTTGACTGCGAAGTTACTGAGTGAAAATGAAATCTAACTCCCTCCAGTATATATGAAACACCAGACAAAGATGTACACTATTTCCATAAACTACGCAATAGCCTCTCCTTCTCTTAACACCTCCTGTCTTCGCACCTCACGCCAAAATGACCATTCTGAGCGAATGCGTGATGGCGCCTTCTCCACCCTGACACTGAGAATCTACCGAGGAAACTACGTGTCAGATGCAAAATACCAGACAAATGTCTGATACTGCGCCCGGGGAGATGTCGGGATTCACGCCTCACCTAAGCGCTCACCGAGAAGCTACGTTTTGACAAGTGAGAATGCAGACGATATGTCGGCCCTATGTCTGAGATAGCCAAAATATTCACAGTTATTTCGTCAATCTGCAGCGATTGACCGAATGCATTCTCACGCCAAATCGTCTGGTGCGAGGGACTGACACGTTACGTGAAAAGTTACTCGTTTAATCAGCAATGAAATGCGTTTCTAAATGAGAAACGAAACTGGCGAAAGTGAGAATGGGAAAAAAAATATTTTTCGCAAACGAATGGATGCGAAAAATACAGGAAAAAGGTAAAGAGTGATAAAAAAATAGAGGATACAGGTGACAGAAAAAGAAGAGGATATAGGCAATTCAATGACCATAAAACCTCTGTGACAGAAAGTTCCCCCCTTTAAGATATGGAAGCACTCCATGTCGACGTTATGGAATTAAATTTCCTATATCCGTAGCTTCGGGGTGTCTGTCCTCTTCCATCTCATCTCCCCCTCCATCTCTCTCCAATTCCTACTCACTTCTCCTCCCAAAGTTTCCTTTCTCTGGAATGTCTCCCATGCGCGCTTGAAAGAGCGTCGCCGCTTCTTACATTTTTGAAAGATTTCGTGTGTGTGCATGTGGTAAAGTGGGATTTTATAAATATCTATAGGGGACTTAGTGTGCTGACTGAGATCAGCTGTGAAGGTATCTGTATCTAATAGGTGTAGTGTTTTACAGATAACCTTACTTGCTGCCACATATTTATACCTCAGTCAGAATTATTCTGGAATATTGTGATGACTACGTTATATGTCTAGGGTATGTATATGATGAAGTGTAAGTCACAACAACAACAAAAGACAGATAAACAATTTAATTTATTCCACCACACTTGACAACACTGTGACACTCACACACATGAAACATTCTATAAGACTATCTTAAACGAGTCACTGGTAAATTTTCAAATATCAATATGTATTAAGTACTTTTCATTAATATATATGTGTCCTGATTCAAATACAAAGTGAACCAGGAATCACAATCAATTTTAATTACAAGTTATATGTACAGAATTTATCAATATGAATCTTGTAGTGACATATTTTATTAATCTTATCCTATGTGTGTCAGTGTGTAGTGGTAATATGAGGTAATACTGGTGTTGTTTTTTCAAGCTATGTTGGTATTTGTCATCATGACTTCAAGTGTTTATTTCTGTTGGAACTAGTATTGGAGATGTTTTCAGTTCCGTTCATTAAAACAATTAATTTCCCCTCTTAATTTTATACAATGTCAGTTTAGGATGGGGATACATAATGTTGAGCTCAGCTGGCCACATAGGCTTAACTTTCGTGATGGCGGCAGGAAAAGACTCCTCTGCTCGATTGCTCCCCTGTGTTCTGGAGACACCTCACTGTTTGCTATATGGACCAAGGAGTATGCTGTCCGCCTCTGGATTCAGCAAAGCTCTGACCAGGTACTGCTCAATAGCTTTAGGACCACAGTCCCTGAAACAAGAAGGTTGTACCTCCTACTTCAGAACTAATTTATACTCTATTTCTACACTGAGCACAATACATAACAAACACTGAGTTCAGAGCGGTAGGCCAACTGCTATCTTCATCTGAAACAATTTTCACCAGTATATTCCTCCCTAATGGTTACTACGCCTCTGCAATTCCAGCATTATTTCTTTCTAGTCAATAAAATAGGTGTCAGTGTACTGTTTGGCAATTCCATGTAGTTTTACTTTCCTCCGACACCTTCTGTTCAGGCTGGAGCATTATATAGGCTTTACCTCATGTTCGCTACTGAACCACACATATATACAGACATAAATTATCAATTTACATGCAATTTTCATTAAAAGATGTCAAATATTTCAAGCTTACCACAATTCATGGAAATAACACAGAATTACGTTGACCGGCAATGAATATAGCACAATTTCGATCTGCCGATGTCCCACGCTTTTATTTAACAAAATATGCACTGGTGCTCAACGCACTGATTCTGTAGTAAGTTTATTTGCAAATGTGGTGTTGACCTGACGCCTCTAATTGACTATATTGGCAGGTCTAACCAATCATGCCATGTTTACACAGCTTTTCAAAAAAAGTACTCCTACTCACGTTTCCCCTAACAACAAAGAAGTAGTATTTATAGTCCGACTAATCGTGTTTAGCCTTACATTTATTTTCCGCCAATCAAATAGGAGGTAACATGTCAGCCTATTTCCCGTACAATGGTGGGGTGAAAATCTGCCACTGAGCGATTCTGAATTTGGTGTTGTCTGACACCCTCACTATTTTCTTTTGGCTATAATTTGTTAATTCCTAGACTATTTGCGTAACGTTTAACATATTATTTGTCAGCAAGTCCTAAGGAACCCAAATATATATATTTAATGGAGCCAATATGCATTTTCTTCTAGGATAGTCGTGCTGTTACTACCTCCTCACTTCCAAACTTTAGGGTGTCTGGGTACTGTCATGTTTTCAAACGTAAACCAGTATAATGTCATATTTCCTAATAAGAATTTTGTAAGTTTTTAAAACCTAACTCTGGTATGGGTAAAGTTTTTATCACTGTCGATTTGAAAAAAACTAGTGCATGTGGCCTTACACGCGTGATGGCAGCAATTGTGTATCGCACGACGCGTGTTTAGTGTTGCATGTGTCCCTGCTTTCAGTCCTCCCTTCTTTCTATCTTTAGTCCATCTGTCCGTTCGTTTATGGTAACGTAGTGTAATTAATGCTAGTATTAATTTAGGTCATTAATCAGCTTGCGTATCTCAAGGTTTTTCTTAGAAAGGCAGTACACGTTTTATTGAAGCAAGCGTGTAATGATGCAGTAGGCCTTTACTATCAACGTGAAACGTTACAATTTGCAGACGAAGTAGAAAACAAGGGGGATTTCGAGTACAGTCATTGTGACAGCACTGTTCTTTACCATTCTTCTTTCCTTTTATTGAAGTTATTTGTTAGGCTTTACATTTACGTTTTAATTTATATATGTGGATTAGAATATTTCACGACAGTGCAGTGGAGTTTCCCTGCCACTATCGTCATCTTCGTCAGTTTTGGCGATCGTCAGGAGATGGTCGGAGGTTGGCACTGGTTTTTCCAAGTATCTCTTTAACAGATTTAAATGGAAAACCTTTTCCTTTCCTTGAATAGAGATCTGGTAGTTAGCCTTAGAAATCTTTTTCAGGACGGTAAACGGCCCTTGCCATCCGATCCTCAGTTGGTTGTTTCCGGTAGGGAGTAACACCAAAACTTTCTCTTCTGCTTCCAGTTCTCTCTCTTTCGCGACTTTCCTGTATCGGTTAGCGTGCTTTGTGCGTGCTCGCTTAAAGTTGGTCGTTGCTAGGTCCCATCCTAGTTTCAACCTTTCCTTTTAAATCCGACACATATTTACTGGCTGAGACAAATGTCTCATCTGCCTTCTGGTCTGTCAGCGACGAAAGCAAGGCTTCCAGCGGCCCCTTAATAGGTCTGCCGAATAAAAGCGTAGCTGGCGGAAATCCTGTGGAAGTATGAGGAGATTCTCTGTAGCCAAATAAAGCTGCAGGAATACAAAGATCCCAATCTTCAGGTTTCACTTGTGTCAGTTTACTTAACATCATGTTGAGGTTTCCATTAACACGTTCCACGAGCCCATTTCCGGCCGGAGTATAAGGCTTTGTGTAGATGTGTTGGGTCCTCAAGATCTTCACGATCTCATCCATCAACAGGTTTCGGTATGGGGATCCGTTATCCGTCAACACTTGTTGAGGGAATCCCAACCGAGTGAAAATCTGCACGAGGGCTTCTGCGACATGCTTGGCATCTGCGCATGTTAGCGGGATAGCTTCTGCCCATAAAGTGCATGTATCGACTAAGGTCAGGATAAACCTGTTCCTTCTTTTAGTCCTTTCTAAGGTCCTAAAATGTCGATCACAACCCGTTCGAATGGTGTTCCCACTATTGGCATTTCACCCAAAGAGACTGGGGGTGCCCGTTGCTTGGGTGGCACACGTTGGCACTGGGCACAGGATTTGACATATCTGATAATATCAGTATTTACTCCTGGCCACCAATAATGAGTGGTTATCCGTTGGTTTGTGGCGTTCTGTCCCATATGTCCGCTGAAGGGAAGAGAGTGCCCCATTTCTAGGATTTGGCTTCTGTACTGTTTCGGTACTAGGAGCTGGTTGTAACCTTGGTCAGGCTTGCCCGTTCTGCGATAAAGTACGCCATCCTTAGAAAAAATGTCCCCGTGCTGTCTGGGTTCCTTAGCCATGGGCAGTTTCCTAAAGCAGGGTGCCAAAGTAGGGTCCTTTTGTTGCGCTTCTTTAAGTTCCATGGGTAACAAATTAGGCGCAGGCTCCCGTTCCTTCTTGGTTTGCCCTCTTGTAGTTACTGCTGCCACAATCGGCCTTATCCGGTTTCCCAATACACACGTATCTCCCGCCAAGTATGACTGGGTAGATGGGGTCATCCATAACAGCCGCTTTGATCACACCTCTGACAAAATCAGAGTGGATCTCCACCAATGCGATGGGAAGCGCTGTAGGTGCATCACTCTTACGAACTCCACAAAGTTGGACGGTCTCTCCTGTCTCTTGACCGGGTTTAACCAGGTTTCTGGCAACAATGCAATCATACGAAAGCCCCGTGTCAAATAAACAAGAAGTTTGAGAACCGTTCAATAATAACAGTACCTCGCGTTGAGGGTGTATCCCCAACAGGTTGGGAACCACTATCAATAATTCCGCCTTGCGAGACTGTTAGTAAGCATCCGATGCGTTTAGGCTCGGTGTGCTCATTCTGATCATTAGTCCCGTGCTCGGGGGTTCTCCCTTTGTCACCTTGACCTTTCTGGCCACGCTGCCATGAAGGGCAGTCGGGTTGATCAGACTGCTTACTGTGGTTGGGGTACTTGTTTTTGTAGAACTTGGATTTTTCAGGAGGGGGGTTTTGAGGTCCAGTTTCTCTGTGGTTATTTTGGTTAGAGACATGAGGAATATGAGAAGATCGGTCTAGATTATTTTTCCGAAAATGCTCTTCTGTCGGTTTACGTTTTGTGGCCGGTAGTTCAGCCAGCGCATTGTGATATCGCTCAGACTTGTCTAAGATGTCTTCAAGCTTTTCTGCACCCTGCTCATCTAGAAATCTCCGGGTATCAGCACACAAAGTGTTCTTTATTTGTTCTGTAATAACAAATTCCTCCAGACCTTCATAGGTAGAGGGGAGCTGTGAAAGCTCAAGGCACTTTGTCAGATATCCCTTTAGACGAGATGAGAACTGCTAAGTTTCAGAGCTCTCCTTCCTGCTGTTGTGAAACAGTTGCAGAAACTTTCGCGCATTCATTTCAAAGCGCTCAAGCAAAGCTTTCTTCAACAAGTCATAATTGTCTTGTTGGCCACTTTCCAGTTTGGAATAAACATCATAAGCAGAACCTTTAAGGGCCTGGGAAAGTTTCATACACCAACGCGACCTCTCTAAACCGTACAGAGTTGCAATTTTCTCAAATTTTTCTAGATACGTGTCAATCTTCTCATTAGGACAAGGGAAAGATTCTAGCGGAAAAGACTTAGCAGTGAGATGAGTAGATTGTATGCTAGGATGATCAGTTACAGAGGAATGAGAAGAAGACTCTCCATTGCTGGAGATAGAGGCAGCACCACGACTTTGGAATTCTAGAGTTTTGAGAGCCAATACATGTTGTCTCTCCTTCTCTCTTTCCTCCCTCTCCTTCTCTCTTTCCTCATGCTGTCTCTCCTTCTCTTTTTCCTCCTGTTGTCTCTCCTTCTCTCTTTCGTTCGCCCTGCGAATTTCCATTTCCTCGTCCATCTTCCTCTGCTCTCTAGCTTCGGCTGCTTTCCTCTCCGCATCATATCTTTCCAGTTCGTCCCTGACAAAAGCTTTCGCTTCTTCTCCGTCCAAACCATCTTCTCTCGCTTCGTCCCTGAGGAGTTGCCTAAGCTTTGCCCTCTCGGCCATAGTAATTAACTGACTGAGACTAGACGAGAAAAAGATAAGAAAAAGGATATAACGGTTACTACCACTTACGAGAAAATACCAAACAAAAGATGATATACTTATAACCTGGGATACCTCCTCACAAAATAAAGTATCTAACTATCGCTGCTATTATCAGCAATAAAGCACCTAATGCAAACGACTACGCCAAATAAATGGTAGTTAAGATTACTCACTGAAAAATAAGTTGCTACAGTGGAAAACAAAAGAATTATTGCAAAAAATTTTAAGGAGAAAAAAAATCCCTTAATTTTTTAATCCACTATAAGTTCACCCCCTGAAGATAGTTAGGGTAAGGGAGGCAATTACAGGACGTATGGTCTGATTGCGCTCCTTAGCTTAGCTCAAACACCTACTTCTTCAGAACCCTGTGAATGTTATACACTCACAAAACGTTACCAGCGTTTAGTATTACAAAATCAGTAATTAACATATATTCCGACAAAATCAACCTGTAAACCAAATGTATAATGCTCAATAATGCTGTGGAAAAAAAATTATTAGCCGTTTGGTCAGCACGCCCATAAAACAGATCGATATGTCTAGGGGATAGTTATTTTTTTAAAAGATACAAAACTCACAAGACATCACACTCTTACTCTATATCAGAATAAAGAAAATAAATCCTGCAAACGAGCTGATATTCGTATTTGCTCAGGACTAGAGTTCAATTCCCGGAAAAACGAGCCACCATTCTGTCATCTCGTTTTCCTGTTCAAAAGTTCAAAATCCCGTTAGACGAGCCAACCATTCTGTCGTAGATTTTCGATAGGGGAATTAAGACTTGGGTTGGTCCCTTCTGAATAGATTAGAATAAGTGATAGTCACAGTGAGAAGTAGTAATAGCAATAGATTTCCACGAGTGAGATGGTAGAAATGTGATAGAGGCTGTCTCTGAAATCAAGAAATCTTCTCTCTTTCACCTATCTTCTACGACAGATTTAGATTGAGTCAGACAGTCTACACACATATATATGAAATATATAAATATATCCACTCACATACATACACACATAAGACGACAGTTAGACGTACAGACGTGGGAAAAACTATGACAATGATTATATGAATAGTTTGGGAAAACGAACTGACCGACACGCTGGAATAAATTTTATGAGTAGTTTATTTATCTAGACTAAACTTCTCTCACAACATATCAAATCACATCAAGCATATACAAAAAAATCATAAACAAAAAAATCAAGAAATGCTACAAGAATGATAGACCCGTTGGTATGATCCTTCCCTCGATGTATAGCTCACAGTCCCGTTAGAAGAAAGGGATAGCCCAAAGAGTCACAGAAACATATGATTTAGTCTAAAAATCTTCCCCTTTAAGGTATGAACAGACTGGATACTCTGTTCTAGTTTAAGGGCATATATATATATATATATATATATATATATATATATATATATATATATATATATATATATATATATATATATATATATATATATATATATATATATATATATATAGTTAGCAATACCTTGCATAAAGAAATGTTATGACAGCAAAAATGAATGGGTGTCAAAATACCACCATAAAGGGATCGCTCAGTCCTGCATTCACTCTATTCATTCAACTGAGATCACGTGCATTTTTTCCATACTCACAGCTTTGGTAGCCACTTCGGGAACAAAAAACAATATTTTTAGGACTTGCCCATACAGAATCTTCAATGGTAATCTTGGCCAAGAAAACCCCAGGTCCAAAAAGACGGGTTGAATTCACTACTTCCGGGACCGTTCTCTTGGGAATACTATTGTTTTGGATGTCTGTTTAAGTCACATAAAATTGTAAAGGCACGAGCGTTTATAGCGAGCACAGTGTCAACATCTTAGATTTCAAACGAATGAGGAATGTCAGGTCGGCACCTTCTCTCAGTATAGGAATTTAGTTGGTCACACCACCACTTGTCAACAGTGTCGGGAAAGTTACTGATTGAAATATGTTACTTGCCACAAAGGCTGAAAAATGACTAGAGTGTTCTCAGGAAGAATCAAATCAGGCTCGATGACCCGTTACTTCTTTAAAATCTTAAAGTTCTTGCAAAAGTTATACATCAAATCTTTAAGGTAAGAATGTTTGTTGTTTTCTTCACAGATTTATCTCTTTACTCAAACGCTGGCAAAGTTTGGGTACCACAGTTTCACTATATATAAATAGAAAAAACCACATATCAAATAATGATACATACTATAACTGATAATTTAAACTGCAAGCGTAGCTTGTCTTATAGTTTAACACTTCCCGTGGAATAAGTTATATTTAAAAATCAAACATCCTGAATTAGGAATAAATACGCATTCCGTCAATACTCAAGATGTAGCAGTCATTTAATAAGTTAGTTTTAAAATATTCTCGACTGCGTATTAGCAGTTAAATTAAATCCATTATGGCTACATGATTTTAAGCTGGAAATTATAATTTATTCCGCTTTCCACTGTAACTCGTCGACTAGAGAATATAACAGACTTAGGAATTTAACTCTCTGCACAAATCTAACTAGCAAAATGAAATAAGTGATTAAACACTTTAACACTCACAAAATACTAGATAAATAATATAAGATTTACCTCAACACAGAACTACTAAGAACTTAAACCACTACGATCATACTAAATGACATCTCTATTAACAGAGATTCTAGAAATCGAACGAAGGCTTGTTCTAGTCTTGACTGCAAAGTTACTGAGTGAAAATGAAATCTAACTCCCTCCAGTATATATGAAACACCAGACAAAGATGTACACTATTTCCATAAACTACGCAATAGCCTCTCCTTCTCTTAACACCTCCTGTCTTCGCACCTCACGCCAAAAGGACCATTCTGCGCGAATGCGTGATGGCGCCTTCTCCACCCTGACACTGAGAATCTACCGAGGAAACTACGTGTCAGATGCAAAATACCAGAGATGTCTGATACTGCGCCCGGGGAGATGTCGGGATTCACGCCTCACCTCAGCGCTCACTGAGAAGCTACGTTTTGACAAGTGAGAATGCAGACGATATGTCGGCCCTATGTCTGAGATAGCCAAAATACTCACAGTTATTTCGTCAATCTGCAGCGATTGACCGAATGCATTCTCACGCCAAATCGTCTGGTGCGAGGGACTGACACGTTACGTGAAAAGTTACTCGTTTAATCAGCAATGAAATGCGTTTCTAAATGAGAAACGAAACTGGCGAAAGTGAGAATGGGGAAAAAATATTTTTCGCAAACGAATGGATGCGAAAAATACAGGAAAAAGGTAAAGAGTGATAAAAAAATAGAGGATACGGGTGAAAGAAAAAGAAGAGGATATAGGCAATTCAATGACCATAAAACCTCTGTGACACAGTAGAAATATCAATAATCGTGAAATACACTTAATTACAATATCAAAGAATAAGATAAAATTACTCTTGACTTAACAACTAGAACTAAAGTCATCACAACGTGGCCTCCCGGCTGCCATCTTGATATTTTTGCTAACAGGTTGATATTATCTAAATTCACGTGAAATAGCTTCATACCATATTTGCCTTTCTGATAAATGAAATAATCGCTCTTAAACTTTCATGTATCTATCTATTTAACTCACTAAACATTAAAACAGACTCGTGCTGAATATAATTTCAGACTTATAGAACACGAATGCTAAATTAAATTAACTCACGTGCTCAAGGCATCTAGCCTACACTCTGGTGTCTAATTTCGTTTCTCTCTCGTCTGGGCGGCTTTTGCAAAATAGGCCCGTTCGCCGCTAGGCACTTCTTATATAGACCCTATGGCTGATCACTCAACTTCAGTGCGCTGCGCGCATTAATTTAGCCGCATAAATAACACTCGCATTATTTGCTTTATTAGGCACGAAAACATAGATAAAACCTACCGCTATTAAATATAACACACGACTACCAAATATAACACATCGCAACTAATTCTTAGGCTTTATTATGGCCTAAACTAATATATCTTCTTGAAGACTTTTTACATCCCAGCAATGCCTCATAAAAGACAAGAATGGGAAACTGCTCAGCAATATACAAGAGCAAATGAAGAGGTGGACAGAATATTTTGGGGACCTTCTCAATAGACCAGCTCCACAAAACCCGCCGGACATCCAGCCAGCAGAAGAAGAGCTACAAATTAACGGTGAAAGACCAACGAAGGAAGAAATAAAGAAAGCCATAAAGCTTCTAAGAGAGGGAAAAGCGTCTGGACCTGATGGCATTCCAGCAGAGGCCATCAAAGCAGATATCGACTCGGCTACAGAGATGTTATATAAATTACTTGGTAAAGTCTGGGAAAAGGAAGAGATACCAGCAGAATGGAAGGAAGGATATCTGGTTAAGTTGCCTAAGAAGGGAAATTTACAAGAGTGCACAAATTATAGAGGAATAATGTTACTATCAGTGCCAGGAAAAGTATTAAACAGGATTATCCTTGAGAGATTAAAAGAGTCCATAGACAAGAAACTGAGAGATGAACAAGCAGGTTTTCGACAAAACAGATCATGTACAGACCAGATAGCCACTTTGAGAATAATAGTTGAACAAAGTCTGGAATGGAATTCACCACTATACATAGGATTTGTGGACTACGAAAAGGCATTTGACAGTGTAGACAGAGAATCACTTTGGAAATTGATGAGGCATTATGGAGTTCCCCTGAAGATCATTAATTTAATAAAGAAAACATATGAAGACATGACATGCAGAGTTCTTCACGAAGGACAGCTTACAGAACCGTTTGGGATAAGAACAGGAGTGCGACAGAGATGCCTCTTGTCTCCATTTCTTTTCTTGCTGGCAATAGATTGGGTTATGAGATCATCGACAACACACAACAGAAATGGAATCCAGTGGACTCTGACTAAGCAGTTGGATGATCTGGATTTTGCTGATGACTTGGCTCTTCTGTCCCATAACCGTAATCAGATGCAGGACAAATTGAAAACACTCGATGAGAGGTCACAGCAATTGGGTCTGAAAATACACAGGGAAAAGACAAAAATAATGAGAATAAATGCAGGTAATGATAACAGGGTTGAACTTGAAGAAACACCAATTCAAGATGTAGAATCATACACATATCTTGGCAGTAATATAGACAAAGTTGGAGGGACAGACAGCGATATCAAAATAAGAATACAAAAGGCAAGAGGAGCTTTCATTGCATTGGGAAATATATGGAGATCAAGAGAAATCGGATCCAACACGAAAATAAGAATCTTCAATTCAAATGTGAAGTCAGTCCTATTGTATGGCTCGGAGACATGGAGAACAACAAAGACAACAACCAAAAAGCTACAGACTTTCATAAATGGGTGCTTGCGTAGAATAGAGGGATTAAAATGGTATGACAAGGTTACCAACGTGGAACTGATGACAAGAACTAGACAAGTGCCAGTGGAACAAGAGATGAGAAGAAGACGATGGCGATGGATAGGACACACACTGAGGAAACCTGTTGATAGCATTACAAGGCAGTCCTTGTTCTGGAACCCCCAGGGCAAGAGAGGCAGAGGAAGACCAAGAAGTACATGGAGAAGAGAGTTGGAAACAGAGGTGAAAATGATGAGGAGAACATGGAAAGAACTTGAGATGATGGCACGGGACAGGAGGACTTGGCATGTGTTTGTTGAAGGCCTATACTCCTTTGGAAGTGGAGGGTTATGAATGAATGACTCTTGATTTAACAACTAGAACTAAAGTCATCACCACGTGGCCTCCCGGCTGCCATCTTGATATTTTTGCTAACAGGTTGATATTATCTAAATTCACGTGAAATAGCTTCATACCATATTTGCCTTTCTGATAAATGAAATAATCGCTCTTAAACTTTCATGTATCTATCTATTTAACTCACTAAAAATTAAAACAGATTCGTGCTGAATATAATTTCAGACTTATAGAACACGAATGCTAAATTAAATTAACTCACGTGCTCAAGGCATCTAGCCTACACTCTGGTGTCTAACTTCGTTTCTCTCTCGTCTGGGCGGCTTTTGCAAAATAGGCCCGTTCGCCGCTAGGCACTTCTTATATAGACCCTATGGCTGATCACTCAACTTCAGTGCGCTGCGCGCATTAATTTAGCCGCATAAATAACACTCGCATTATTTGCTTTATTAGGCACGAAAACACAGATAAAACCTACCGCTATTAAATATAACACACGACTACCAAATATAACACATCGCAACTAATTCTTAGGCTTTATTATGGCCTAAACTAATATATCTTCTTGAAGACTTTTTACATCCCAGCAATGCTTGCTCGCGCCGTCACGTGGGCTGACAGTCACGTGGGCTGACCGAAAATATATGGGCGATAAATATGCCAAGAAACAGGAAGGGGGCGAGCATCTTTTCGGCCCCATCACAGTTGCATTACTTATCATGTAACATGCCGAAAATCCCTGTATCATATTCCTTGACCTAATTATTTCATCTGATAAATCTTCTCCAAGATTGTTATAATCCAAACAACTTTAAGGTTGGGCCGTATTTTTGCACGTCGTTACCACGTTTTCTCTTAACTGACCATCTGTTTATTACAAAAAGGCATCATGCTTAAGGTTTTTAAAGACTTGCCGGAAGTAGCCTCGTGAAAGGTCTTGTGTCCAGTTAGTTAAAGTCATGACAGAGCTAAGGATGAGCGATTTATATAGTTTTGTCTACCAAATTATACACATGTTATTATATGCTACCATCGGCAACATTTCTTTTTTGTCACATTTTCCGGCTGGGCTGAAGCAGAATACTTGCTTATCTATCAGAATACTTGCTTTTCTATCAGAACAATAAAACGGCAGATCAAATGTTGACTTAATATTATTTTTCCATCTGGCTACTCAAGTACTGATCACAATCAAAGGATACGTGACATGTCATGCAGTCAAGCTTAATCGTGTGGGAGTGACGGGGACCTACTGAAGATCAGGTAATTTCGCTAGATGAAGGCGTAAAAGGGAAATAATACAAAAAAGAATGATCGAATGGATACTGACCGAGAGGAATGAGGAAAGAAAAAGTGAACGAAAGAATAGGACGATTATGTCGTCACAGTGCAGGCATCCTGCAAGGGGACCAGCTACAGTGTGTGGCTCCATGCTCTGTAAGGAACGCGAAAGAAAATGATGATGTTCATTCGTATCTTCCCCTCCCCCATCCCCCCATATCTGGTTTAAATGCATATGGCTGTAATTGAAAGACATTTAAGTTCTAAAACTTCTGCAACGTAAACAAATTAAGGTTTCCGGTTTTTTAAATAATGGTTCCTCGTATATTTCTCGCCTCTTTGCACTGATAAATGCATTGAAGGTCGGCAACAGTGGATAACCAACGATTTCTATTTCTTTTCTTGATAGTAAACTCTGATAGGCTATTTCCCTTCCATCTCATCGTGTCATCTTTCCTACTGATAGCAATGTCTTCCTCTTGCACATTCGTCTGCACATTTTTCTTTGTATTATGGTTTTCCTGTAAGGTGGTATGTCTTTTTATATGACCACAATATTTTATCTGTCTAGCATTGATCACATTCATTAAATTTCCGTTCATTCTTAGCTGTTCTATGAACAGGAAAATAAAATGCAAGCTAAACTCAGGTCACATGGAAAAGTGATCTATACACTTTTCGAGTTCATGCTTCCACTGCACATCTATCACCACAAAAATCCAACAACCAATTATTAAAATAAAAACCACTCGCACTTCCCAAGAAATCTGGCAACCTAATTCTGTCTTGCATCGTTACATCCACGAGCAGTGCGCAGAACGATCTCCAGGGCGCATGCCAGGCTTTCAGTGTTTGTATCTCAAGGTTTTCGATATCCACTCTGATCCCCAGACATTTTTCATGCTCCACTCCCCCCTCCTCACCGCCATTTCAGAAATTTAATGCTGACGAGGTAATTAATTAGCCTCATCTTTTTTGTTTTCTTTTCTGCATTTTCTTTCGTTAGAAAGCAATAAGGAAAATGGTGTTAGACTTTTTTAACTGCCAATCTTCCGTTAATTAATAAGCCAAGACACTTCATTAATCAACGAAAGGTTGGCAAGTGTAACTAAATTTATAAAATAAAGTTGTACCGGTTTATATAAACATATAATGCAACGTCATTTGTAAAACGTATAGAATAAAATTGTATATGAATAAATAACAATGGGTAAAACTACCGGTACATGATTCATAAAATATAAAGTGTGACATTTTGTATGAAAAGGTGTGAAACACTGAGGAATTTGTCCATCTGGGTACATTAATTACATCAATTAATAACAGTTGTAAATACAAGCCAGTGATTCCACCCTGGGAGATCAAGAAACCAGACACGGACTACCACCTAGCAGAAATACTTAAGAAAACAAATAATATCGAAAATATTAAAAACACAGCCAATAAATATATACAACAAATATCAAAAGACAACATTACTGTGTACACAGATGGATCCAAGGGAGAGGATGGCAAATTGGGGATAGGAATATATATTCCAATATGGAAAATGGCAATAGAATATAGCACCACGGAAAATACATCCATTTTCACTGCAGAGATGGTGGCAATACTAAATGCACTAGAAATATTCTCTAATAACCCTCCCAATAAATTAACAGTTTTAACTGACTCTCTTTCAACAATCAAAGCACTTAGAAACTTACGAGAATGTAGTAGACCTGGTATAGCAGAGGAGATATTTCTGGCTACTACATACTTATATTCCAGAGGATGTTCAGTCTTAATTGCTTGGATACATGTTGGCATAGAAGGAAATGAAAAGGCAGATAAAGAAGCCAAGAAAGTTAGATCTGATAAAAATCTAATAAATGTAGGGACGAGTAAATCAGAGATTAAGAGCTTAATTAAAGACTTAATAACAGATGAATGGAAAGCAGAGTGGGATAAAAATCTGAAGGGAAGACATGCATATAAGATGTACAAGGCTCCAACAAGAAAATGTCAGATATCTAGGGAATTGAAAATTCCCAGTAATAAGAAACTTCTCAGACTACAGCTGGGAAAAGGCTATTTCAGAATAGAAGAACCTTACTGTGCAGGATGTCTTCAAGACAATAATATAGAACATTTCTTGTTAAAATGTAAGAGGTATGAACAAATGAGAATACCAATATTAGGTTATTTGCAAGCATCCATCTTACCTATAAATATAAAAGAGGTGTTAAGAATAGATAGACCTAGGGAACTGCATAATATCTTCTTCTTCTTCTTTGATCCTTAGCCGACGACTGTCAAAGCAGTCACTGGCCATCACGCCTAGTGGCGTCTTGTAGGGCAACAACAAATTGATTCCACTTTGCTCGGTCGGCGGCCATCCTTCGTACAGTGCCCCAACTCTGGTTCATTCTTTGCATCTCAGCCTCCACAGTCCTCCGCCAGGTTGTTTTTGGTCGGCCTCTCTTTCGTTTTTCTTCAGGGGTCCAAAGCATAGCTGTTCTTCTGATGGCATCGGGGTCCCTTCTGAGGACATGGCCAACCCAGCTCCAGCTTCTGCCAGCTATGATGGTGTGCATGTCCTCTTGCTTGCTCCGAGTAAGCAGATCTTGGTTGGTGATGGTATTCGGCCAAAAGATTCGGTGAATTTTTCTTAGGCATGTTGTGTGAAAAGAGGACAATTTCGACATTTTCTTCTCTGTAACTCTCCAGCATTCCGCATCATAGAGAAGCACAGAAAGCACACAGCTCTGATATAATCTTAATTTTGTGCTTGTGCTGTATTGAGAGGACTTCCAGATGTTGTTTAGGCTAAAAAAGGCTGTTCTTGCCTTATTCATTCTGATGTTGATGTCTTTGCCTGCCCCGCCGTCTGGTGTTACTATGCATCCTAGGTATGTGAAGGTGTCTGTCTGTACCAGTTGCTGATTCCCTACTGATATGGGCTCAGGGTTGCTCACTGTTGCATACATATTTTTGAATGCACAGATTACAAATGTACGATATGTCTATTTAATATGGAAAATATATTGTTGTATTTAATTGGGTACGAAAATGCTTTCTTTTGTAAAGCCAGATAATCCATGTTTGATTTATACGTTTGATTATATGGATAATCTCCCTTGATATTGATCGGGCGTAAGAATACTTATATTTTGGCATTCATCATTTGTCATAGCCAGAAAATAGATTGATCGTTCTTAGAATGTTTATGGCCTGAATTCATATGTATTACATATTATTAGTGCAAGTAGATTCAGTCCTATATTGTATATTTTGTATGGGTAGGCAGGACTATATTCTTTATGCCGCTCTAGCGGAGGTATTGGTTGTCTTGGCGAGTCGTGATGAGTTCCGATATTGCCGCCTACAATGGCTGGTCACGCATTTCCAGGGTTGGTCCTTTCTAGAGTGAAAAATGATTTATGAAGTGATTTCTTCAGTAGGAGATTGTGTTTCTACAAGATTATAGTGTTAGAGACTCTCCTCATGTACTGTATTATGTACTATTCGGACTCAAGGTAAATCCACTCCCTTTTGACGATCTCCTTATGGTTAGACCTAGATGAAGCAACGTATTTTCGTGCATCGTTGGTCGTTTAACTAGATATTGTTGTAGATGACAGGTTCCATCAGCGCTTATGTCTTCATGAAGTAACCTTCTGACAAAGGGACTGTATGGTAACTCTGGAAAGTTATAGTTATTCAAGTTGTGAATCAACTTTGGCTGATGATTATTCTTCTGCTGGGCGAGTGAGCGAAAGCTCAGGGAAGGAGGCCATTTTTTTGTATTCCTGTCATCATTATAGATCACTGTCCAGAGAACGGGTCGTGTATCTTACTATTCGGACAGTGGCATGGAGATCTCATTTATATGAAAACCCCTTATCGTGGTTTCACAGTATGATATAAACATTGAACATAAGCAACCTAAGAACTTAGCAAGGGAAAGAAGGTTCGTCCATCGAACTCTTCATTTGTTTACCGATCCGCCTTTACTGACGCGTTCAGTCAGATAGGGGATGCGGCCATAATGTATAACAACATTGAATGCTGTTTTGTACCACCCATTATATTTGAATGTTCCATGACATGGGATCTACTATTCATGCCTGAAGATTGATGTGTCAACATGTACTTATGATCTATTCGTTCTGTCCCAGTATGTGCGTCTGAATAAACTGTATGAAAAGATTCCAGCAGTCTGCATTGGTGCCTTATAGACATGAGTGAATGAGTGCTTTAGATTGGTCAAGATACGAACAGTCCATCATTCGCGTTTATAACACTCTACACTCTCACTCCATATTTACACCACCCTGCGTCGGTTGAATTGACCAAGTTAAGGGCCTGCTCCTCCTGGAGCCTCAGAGGGAAACTACTTCTTACAGCTGCCTTTGCCTTCCCTAACTCAGGACTAGAGTGAGTTACCCATTTACAGTACCGCTGGGTAGACTGGAGCATGCCTGGTATCAATTAACACAGCAGTGACATTTTACAGTCCTTTCCACGTTTTTTACAGTGGTGAGCCAGATTCCTGGGTCCAGCCTGCGCAGTCTTGTTATTGAGAGTCATTTACAGTTACAAGAACGTTTGTTTGACCACATCAACACCAGTAGGACAGCTATACAGTCGATGTCAGCTTGACCTATCCTATCCAGCGTATACAGTAACTAGGTCAGCGTTTGTTGACATTTTTTTTCGTTGGACATTTGCCATAGAACATACAGCGTTACACAGCAAGTTTGTTTGGAAAAGACAGCATTACACATCAGTGTTGGAGCATATATTTGACAGTGTTTGCGAAATGTACAGTGCAACTGAAGCGAGAAGTCTTACTTGTGATTCTTAGGAACAGTAAACAGTGGATTCTCCTGCACTGCCATAGTTTGTGTTGAACTTTAATGATTTAGGCCAGAATTAATTATTTAATAAAGTACCATACTACTGTACCATTATTCAGTACACCTGAGCCTTCTCCGCAACACATTCTATCTGCAACACATCACATTGCCATACTATTTGATAATATTATATGCATTTATGCTATTTATGTTTATATGTGATATTTGTTTGTACTCTGCGGGTTGTTGTTTTGGTTGGGCGGTGTCACACAACAGAGTATCCCACGTAATAGAGGGTCTGATGTGTGCGTTTCTATAGGTGCAATTTTCTTGATTGAAAATTTGCTGCGACAGCTGTTGCTATTAGTGTTAGCTGTGAAGACTGTACTCATTGTTGTTTTTGTAATATTCCTCTGTTCTTTAGTTTGTTTTGATTTGTTTGTAATTTGTTGGTCTACCCTTTTCTATTTTTGATTTCTATACACAATTTATATTTATACACTGTGGCGTTATTTGTCTTGTTATCTTATTGCAGTTATCATCACATATTCTGTGATCATTTTCTTTGATTTTTCCTATTTAATTTAATTTGATTTCTGCAAATGTTTTCATATTGTTTTTTCTTGTTTGTCCTTTGTAATGTCTTGAGTTGACATATGATATATGAGGTATAGTTGAATACACTTATATTATAGTACAGACCAGTACTTATGATCATTGATTACACTAAGAAAGTGTACAAGACCTTTGTAAGGTTTGTCTCCCACAGTGATTGGGATAGAAAATATTATTTTCCACAGGTACTCAAGTGATCATTGATTACATTAAGGAAGTATACAAGACCTTTGTAAGGCTTGTCTCCCACAGTGTTTGGGATATACAGATATTGTTTTCCACAGGTACTCAAGTTATCATTGGTTATATTATAAACAAAATAACCATACAAGGTTTTCACTAAGACTAAGTCTATAGTATAGACTTGTCTCCCATGAATGTGAAATAAGGTAATTTATTTACTTTTTCCGGTTTCTGATTTAATAAGACAGAATGTCTACATTAGATTACTTTATTACACAAGGGAAATCCCTTGATAAGACTGGCAAAGAATTAGAAGAATGGCCAACTGCTCAATTCTCTATTGTATTGAAGGCAGAAGAGAGAAAACTTCAAATAGAAGAAAAAAGATTAGAAGCTGCTGCTGAGGAAAGAAAAGCTGCTGCAGAGGAGAGAAAGCTTCAAAAAGAAGAAAAAAGATTAGAAGCTGCTGCTGCTATTGAACAAAAAAGAATAGACAGAGAAACTGAACAGAAAAGATTAGACAGAGAAACTGAACAGAAAAGATTAGACAGAGAAGCTGAAGAGAGAAAAGCAATAAGAGAACATGAGTTTGAATTAGAGAAATTGAAATTGACAAGTATGAGTAATGTTAATCAGGCATCTAGTGGTAATAGTAAACCCTTTACTTACAAAGTTAAGGTACCAACATTCAATTCTGCCAATGATGATATAACATTCTGGCTTCAGAGGTTTGAACGTGCTTGTCGGGCTCATAATGTTGATAAATCGCAATATGTTAACCAATTATCTGAGAATCTAACAGGCGATTCTCTCACTAGTCTATGTTTGGTTGAAGAGGATGACAAGGATAATTATGATGTTATTAGGGCAGCCTTGATTAAGAAGTTTCAGTTACCAGAGGAAGGTTATCGCATGTTGTTTAAAAGAATGGTACCTGAGACGGGGGTTGAATTCTCAGAATTCATTGGGAAAATACGTCTTACATTTCAACGATGGATTGAATTATCCAAAATAGAGAAAACATATGATGCTCTTATGGATTTGTTGCTCAGAGACAAGGTCATGTCTTCTATCAATAAACATTTCCTTGAATTTCTACACGAGCGTAAGCCACAAACACTAAAACAAATGCAAGAATATTGTGACCAATACGTTACGGCACACCCGGACGTAACTCTTAGCAACACTAAGATTAAAGAGGGTATGCCGGTTGCTTCAGCAACACAATACAATCCCAAGTACACACACAACTTTCAGGGAGCTCAAAATAAATTTGACAAAAGGGTTAATTGGCGTAATCATCAAAACCAAGGTAACCAACCAAATCAGGGTTCTTCTTCTAAATTCTGGAAACGGGTTGACAGTCCTCGATACAGGGGTGGCCATAACTATAGCAATTTCCGTAGAGGAAGTAATAATAGAAATTACCAGGGTGTTCCTTCTTGGACACAACGGGATCAATCCTACAGGGATTCTCACTATAATGAGCATGATGATTATAATGATGAACATTATGACTCAAACCCAAACAGGGGTTATAACAGATGGAATAATAATTACAGAGGCAACAATAATCGAGGTAGATCACAACACAAAAGACATGGTAAATCTCATTACCAGGCTAACTCTGCACAACAAGAGTTTCATGAAGCCGGTAAGCAAACCAATGATAAGAAAGACTCTAATAATGTGGGATGTTCTGCTTTCGATTTTGACAGAGCATTTCAGTGTTCCCAATGCAAAACATTATTTGAGCCAACCACAGTTTCGACTTTAAGCTGTGGTCATCCTCTTCCCGCTCTCCCTGCGTCAGTCGCGCATGATGGAAGAGGGGCTCTTAAATTAAATAATGGTTTAGTAGATGGTACTCCGGTCTCAATTCTCTTTGATTCCGGGTGCACCACCATTGGGGTGAGGCAGTCACTCATAGATCCTTCTCGAGCCACTGGCAAAATAATCAAATGCATAACATTTGGTGGCACATTGGAGAAGTACTCCACTGCCATTATCAACATTTCTACTCCCTTCTTTACAGGAGATGTGCACGCATGTCTTCTGCCGAATCCGATCGCTGATCTTATCGTCGGTCGCATTCATGGTGCGAAAGAATGCACTCCGCAACAAATTGCCGAGTGGGAAAGTGATAATAAGCATACTGCAAATGCTGTAGTCACTAGAGCTCAAGCTCTAAACATGCCGCAATCTTCGCCTTCTGGAGATAATGATGACCAAAACCAAGGTGATCTCTTGGAGATTTCGCATGATTCCTTTATAAAACAGCAGGAAGATGATCCTACTCTAAAGAAATTCTTTACTCTAGCAAAAGAAGGTGATCCGAATAAGGATACGAATCGTAAATCTTGGATTACGATGAAGAATGGGGTACTTGTACGTGTGGTACAAGACTCCGCTAAGTCCATTCATTCTCAAATTCTTGTGCCCAAAAATATGAGAGTTAAAATCTTACAGCACGCTCATGATTCTCAGTGTGCTGAGCATATGGGTTTTTCCCGTACTAAATCTAGAGTTCTTGCGTCTTTCTTTTGGCCGTTTGTGAACAAGGACATACAGATCTATTGTCGATCCTGTAGGGTATGTCAGGAAGTTAAATCCAAAGGTCCACGCCATGCTGCACCTATTCAGGCTGCAGATATTCCAATTCGACCATTTCAAAAAATGGCGATAGACATCATTGGTCCATTTAAGACAAAGTCTGCTAGAGGACACCAATATATCTTGACGTGTGTTGATATGTGCACACGTTGGCCAGAGGCTATCCCTCTGAAGAGCATAACTACTGCTGATATTGCAGATGCTCTTTGGCTTATATTCTCTCGTCTGGGATTTCCAGGAGAAATATTGTCAGACCATGGTACCCAACTCGTATCGGATACCATGTCTCAAGTGATGTCAACTCTTAAGATAGAAAGATCTCTGAGTAGTATTTATCATCCTATGTCCAATGGCATGTTAGAGCGTCTTAATAGAACTCTGAAAAACTTATTAGGTAAGATAACTGAGGATCATCCTCAGGATTGGGACAGGGTTTTACCCGCGGCTCTCTTTGCATACAGAGAGGTCGCCAATGAACATACAGGATTTTCTCCCTTTGAACTTGTCTTTGGCGCGAAACCGCGAGGTCCTATGTCTCTACTTCATGATCTCATAACTGCTGATAATATTGTCGATGACACAAAATCCTCTTATGAATATGTCATTGCACTTAGACACAAGATTATTGAAGCATGCAAATTGGCAACTGCTTCTTCTGAATTTGCGAAACAGAAGGCAAGGCAATTTGCCAATAAGACCAGACGCTTGCGACAACTCTGTCCAGGTGACAAAGTATTGGTCCTGCTACCTTGTAGAAAAAACAGACTCCTTATTTCTTGGAAAGGTCCGTACGATGTAATATCAAAAGTTTCCGATGTCGACTATATTGTCGATACTGATGGGAAGCATAAAACCTTCCACATCAACATGCTCACGGAATTCCACGAACGTCCGGATTATTTACAACCTGTTTTCCAGGCAACGGACGATTCACCAGTCCCACATGGACATTACTCATCACTGTCAGTAATACAGGATGAGGAAACGAGTTTCTCAGATGTGAATCTCCCTTTTCCAATGATTCCGCTTCATTCTAATGAGTCATGGAAAGATGTTGCGATTTCTCCCGAATTATCTCCAGGAGAACAGAAACAAGTTTCTGCTATGTTACAACAATTTTAGGATGTCCTTACTGACATTCCTGGTCGAACTAATGTCATTGAACACGACATTATTCTTACTGACCATAATCCTATAAGAGTCAGACCGTATCCTATCCCGATACATTTTCAAGCACAGGTAGAAAAAGAGTTGGATGAAATGATAGAGTTGGAAATAATTGAACCATCCACATCAGCATATTCTTCACCGATGGTTATCGTGCGGAAAAAAGACAACAACATACGTCTTTGCGTTGATTATCGCAAATTGAACCAAGTGACGAAATTTGATGCTGAACATATGCCTTTACTTGAAGAGCTACTTACTAGACTATCGAATTCTCATTTCTTTACTAAACTCGATTTGTCTAAGGGATATTGGCAAGTCCCACTATCCGAACACGCCAAACCGTTTACTGCTTTTTCGACGCCAAGGGGTTTATTCCAATGGAATTTCATGTCTTTCGGCCTTATGAATGCCCCAGCGACATTCGTACGCATGATGCGTCGAATCCTATCTCATCGCTCAGATGTCATTGCATATCTTGATGACATCTGTCTTTTCAGTGATACTTGGAACGATCACTATAATGGGATAAATGAACTATTGTCTATCTTACGCGAGCATAACCTGACAGCGAAACCATCGAAAGCGTGTATTGGTTTTAGCGAAATATCTTTCTTAGGTCACCGTGTTGGTCATGGGTTTCTAAAAACGGAAGACCATAATACAAGTAAGATACTTAACATTTCTATGCCTAAGACTAAAAAGCAAGTGCGAAGTCTCTTAGGTCTCATACAATTTTATGGACGATTCATTCCGAATCTGTCCTCAATTATGTCACCTCTTTCTTCTTTGTTAAAGAAAGGGTCTCCTAATATAGTCAATTGGACTCAAGAATGTCAATCCTCTTTGGATAAGGTTAAAACGATGTTTTCTACTTCACCTATCTTGGTGTTACCTACTAAAGATAAGACATTTATTCTTCGTAGTGACGCTTTATCCACTGGGGTTGGAGCGGCACTAATGCAAGAGTACTCTGGAACTCTGCATCCAGTGATGTATATTTCTCGAAAACTTAATGCCGCAGAGAGAAATTACTCGGTCCTAGACCGTGAATTATTGGCTATGGTTTGGTCAATCCTTAAACTTCAAAGATTTCTTCTTGGCGCGCATTTTATTGTGGAGACTGACCAGAAAGCTCTTACAGCTATTCAGACTAAAAATCTGAAGAGCGCGAGATCAACGCGATACGCGATTGCTCTTCAGCCTTTTCATTTTTCGGTGCGAGCTATCCGTGGTTCAGAAAATGTGATGGCGGATATCTTATCGAGATGCCCACATGATTCCACTTAACTGTCAGATCTTGAGATTTCTAACATGTCTGACTTTACTACAGTTTTTCCTATGTTAAAGTATGTACTTATATGTAATATATTATACATTGTCTGTATCACTACTTAGCGGTGCATTGATGTATATTCACCGCAGGTTTTTGATATTTTTCTTATTTGGTGATCATAATGTTAAGATACCTAAGATGAACAATTGTACAAATTGTGGCATTGCCAGTATTGTGTTATGCGTTGGTGACACCTCTCTGGAGATATTTATACTCAGAGAAAAAAATTTTTCTCTGAATCCTGAGATAGATTCTCATTGGTCGTGCTATATGACGACTTTGCCTTACATTAGGCGTTACATTTGTTTGGAATGCTTATCATCTGCGCATTGTTATTCGTGCGTTGTGAGCCTATTGTATGTTGCTCCTGGATGTATTTCAAACAAAAAAAAATGTACCATTTTTTTTTTTTCCGGGGGGTGTGGTAATCTGTTGCATACATATTTTTGAATGCACAGATTACAAATGTACGATATGTCTATTTAATATGGAAAATATATTGTTGTATTTAATTGGGTACGAAAATGCTTTCTTTTGTAAAGCCAGATAATCCATGTTTGATTTATACGTTTGATTATATGGATAATCTCCCTTGATATTGATCGGGCGTAAGAATACTTATATTTTGGCATTCATCATTTGTCATAGCCAGAAAATAGATTGATCGTTCTTAGAATGTTTATGGCCTGAATTCATATGTATTACATATTATTAGTGCAAGTAGATTCAGTCCTATATTGTATATTTTGTATGGGTAGGCAGGACTATATTCTTTATGCCGCTCTAGCGGAGGTATTGGTTGTCTTGGCGAGTCGTGATGAGTTCCGATATTGCCGCCTACAATGGCTGGTCACGCATTTCCAGGGTTGGTCCTTTCTAGAGTGAAAAATGATTTATGAAGTGATTTCTTCAGTAGGAGATTGTGTTTCTACAAGATTATAGTGTTAGAGACTCTCCTCATGTACTGTATTATGTACTATTCGGACTCAAGGTAAATCCACTCCCTTTTGACGATCTCCTTATGGTTAGACCTAGATGAAGCAACGTATTTTCGTGCATCGTTGGTCGTTTAACTAGATATTGTTGTAGATGACAGGTTCCATCAGCGCTTATGTCTTCATGAAGTAACCTTCTGACAAAGGGACTGTATGGTAACTCTGGAAAGTTATACTTATTCAAGTTTTGAATTAACTTTGGCTGATGATTATTCTTCTGCTGGGCAAGTGAGCGAAAGCTCAGGGAAGGAGGCAATTTTTTGTATTCCTGTCATCATTATAGATCACTGTCCAGAGAACGGGTCGTGTATCTTACTATTCGGACAGTGGCATGGAGATCTCATTTATATGAAAACCCCTTATCGTGGTTTCACAGTATGATATAAACATTGAACATAAGCAACCTAAGAACTTAGCAAGGGAAAGAAGGTTCGTCCATCGAACTCTTCATTTGTTTACCGATCCGCCTTTACTGACGCGTTCAGTCAGATAGGGGATGCGGCCATAATGTATAACAACATTGAATGCTGTTTTGTACCACCCATTATATTTGAATGTTCCATGACATGGGATCTACTATTCATGCCTGAAGATTGATGTGTCAACATGTACTTATGATCTATTCGTTCTGTCCCAGTATGTGCGTCTGAATAAACTGTATGAAAAGATTCCAGCAGTCTGCATTGGTGC
The DNA here is from genome assembly GCA_024509875.1 of Oreohelix idahoensis. NCBI lineage: Eukaryota > Metazoa > Mollusca > Gastropoda > Stylommatophora > Oreohelicidae > Oreohelix > Oreohelix idahoensis. The sequence goes on from JAMPIV010004647.1 coordinate 49,262, forward strand.
CTTATAGACATGAGTGAATGAGTGCTTTAGATTGGTCAAGATACGAACAGTCCATCATTCGCGTTTATAACACTCTACACTCTCACTCCATATTTACACCATCCTGCGTCGGTTGAATTGACCAAGTTAAGGGCCTGCTCCTCCTGGAGCCTCAGAGGGAAACTACTTCTTACAGCTGCCTTTGCCTTCCCTAACTCAGGACTAGAGTGAGTTACCCATTTACAGTACCGCTGGGTAGACTGGAGCATGCCTGGTATCAATTAACACAGCAGTGACATTTTACAGTCCTTTCCACGTTTTTTACACTCACACCGTTTTTTCCTGGATGTGTTGATGTGAATGTGCTAGTAGTGCAATGTCATCTGCATATTCCAGATCTTCCAATGTAGAAAATGTAGTCCATCTTATTCCTCTTGGACTGCCCTCTGTTGTCTGGCGCATCACCCAATCTATGACTATTAAAAATAGAGTGGTTGGTAAGGGGCATCCCTGTCGTACTCCTGTCTTCACCTCAAAGGTTAGGTTGCTCTGCCCAACACTGCACGTAAAGTCTATAATTCCCATTACATATTTTTGTTTTTGGCATTATCCCTTCCATCAAATACTTGTAAAATGGGACCTAAGACGTGTCAACAGTGAGAAATGCAGTTAGCGACCCATAGCTAGACTGCTTGCGTCAGAGTCAGCGAACCAGAGCTGACCAAGACCCTACGCCACCTCCAAGTGGTGGTCCTGGAAACAGGCTGCATCACTGCAGTCTGGCTGAGTGAGTAGGGATCGAAGAGGGAAGGCTAACCCGGTCCCAGAAAATGCCGTGCTGAAGTCGGATGTGTCGGCCGAAAGGCGCAAATATCGCAGCGCCACTGTAAACGGATACAACGCAACCAACGTCCTTTTCAGGACGAACGAGGAAGAAGAAAGAAGAAGAAATACTTGTAAATAGAGTAAATAAAATTGTCTAAATTGTGGATGGGTGTCCGCGCTTGTGCGTGTGTTTTGTTTCTTTGTCTTAGAATGATAGTCTTAATACTTGTTAGGGTGTGTTTTGTGTCTTTGTTTTAGAATGATAGTCTTAATACTTGTTAGGGAGTGAAAAAAAAAGGGGGGGGGGGTGTTTGACAGTTTGCGATGTATGGATTAGTAGCTTCCTCTAGTCCAGTGTTTCTCAACCTTTTTCTGCTCACGGCACACTTTTCAATTTTCTAAAAAAATTGTGGCACACCTTTCTGAACCCGCGCCTGAACAAAAAAAAAAATTACAGTGATATATACTAAATTAAATACACTAATTTTTGGGTACTTTAGAATAAAGAAAACTCACAATTTGATTTTCTTTTAATTGTTTAAAATAATTTTGAAGTATATCTATTTTTGTTCAAAGCAGTTAATAGCTCCAATTATTATTGAATGAATTCGAGCTGTAAGAACAGTTTTATATTACATGATCAATAAAAATATACTTCATGTAGTAAATTTACACAATTCTTGCTGCACAATTTTGATAGGCGCGGCGGCACACTAGTGTGCCGCGGCACAATGCTTGAGAAACACTGCTCTAGGCAGTAACTGAATATGGGGATGATGCTCCGTCGTGGTGATAGCCCTCAGCTGCATATTTTTTTTGTTATTGGTGATCCTTTCGGCTTTTTATTTTCTCCTGATTGTTGTAAGAGCTTCTTTTCGACTTATCTGAGATGGCGCTGTGGGGAGCATCGCCACTTCGTACGATCGGCAGCTTCATCCTCTCAGTTTGCTGGATTTATGTCCAGAGCCTTCATGTTTTTCTTGCACACATCTTTGAGCCTCAACTGCTGTTGCCCGACTGTTCTTTAGCCATCTGCCAGTTGTCCGTAGAAAATATCTTTGGGTATGAGACAATCTTGCATGCGTGGGTCATGGTAAAGCCAGTGTAATCTGCGCGGTTAAGGCAGTGTGTACATGCTTTGAAGATCAGTGTAATGTGTTATGAGTAAAATCATAACAGGCTTTATAGCACTCGACATAGTTTGTACACACACTTCCTTGTTGATATTGCGTTGCCCGAACTACTCCGGAAGTATGTCACATAGTCTGCTAATATTGAGCAGACGATTATTTGCCGGTTCTACGTGGCAAATTTGAGCTGGGAGTCGTTCTCTTTCGATGTGTATTCACTGTGTGTGAAAGACGTGTTTTAAACGAGCTCCAGAAAGTGTACTCTTGTGATAGAGTTGTTACGAATTTATATCAGCTAGGTCGTCCTACAGATGAAGTCTAGGCTTGATAATATTGTATTGGACAAGCAAATGCTGAGATGAATGAAGTGAGTGTGGAACTATTATATTAAAGATTCCAGCAATATGTCGCAGACATCTTGTCCTTAGTCTACGTGACGATAGACGTGTTTCATGGACTGGCTAGGGATTGCCATTGAATATTATATGGACGCAATTTATAAGGAGCTTCGTTCCGTAATAAAATATGAATATTGTTCTTCACGTCAAACTGGCATTATGGAGTTTTATGACTGTTGAGGACTACTTGCCCGATTCTAAGGCTGTTAAAAAGTTGGACTAAAAGGCCTGATATAAAATTATACCCTAGACGAACTGGAAGCAAGGATCCTGCGAACTGATGACTTTAAATGAACTCGGAGGAGGGAGAAGTTAGTCCAGACTAACCAACCTATATTTGTATCTGATAAAGTTGATAATGTTGGATTTTTATTCCCGTTAATGATATCCACCAAAAGGATAAATATAAGTGGATGGAAGCGGACATCATCATCATCAGTGGATAAGATCTCTATGGTGTTGCTTGCTCCACTGTAGTGTATGGAATGTCAACTTGACCTACGCAGTGGTGTGTAGACATGGATTGAGTGTACAATGTGCGAATGATGATAAGGGTTCGTGTTGTTGACAAATGTTCTTTTCTCACACTCATGTATGACTGGAAGTCATCGACACCAACGACTGTGTACCTTTTCTAAAGTTTAATTGGACGTACACACTCGACAGCACAGATAGTGACAAATCACAGGTTGGCATAATACATCATAGTACAGTGGATAAATGGTCTTGCAATGTTACATGGGCACTCATGTAGAATAATTGTATAATGGACTGTCAGTAGCCAAGCACTCAGTATCGCCCATACATATATATCAACTGACTTCACTGACTGAGCACGTCAGCTTATAAATAATATTTCAGATGGCTTCTAGACCTAATCTCGTTTAGCGACGATTCTCCCACATAATGTTCAGCACATATTTTTTCATATAATAATATTGAACCGCTGATAAAGGGTTCTCATGTGTAGCAGTGATCTCTGGACTAAACAAGCGATAATACGGGCATCCCCTTTTCTCTTCTTGAAAGTCACTACATGTTTGGATCCAAGATGGCTTCACTCGTGAGCTGTCACTCACGTTTGGATACAGATAATGAATCTGTCCTAAAGTTAGTCATTCATAAAACATTGCATTGCTCTGTAGATTTGATCATGAACAATTGACTGCATTCTACAGAATATAGTGCTGCTAGGAATCGAAGTCGTTTTCATCGAGTCAAATATATTCTCTTATCGAAAATGGTGGCTTCGTACGAGAGTTCATAAAAGTATCTTGGATTACCTTGGTATAAGAAATATGAAACTGCCATTCCTTGGCAATACGCATAAACACTGGGGTAAAGCATACACGATAGGTTTAGACAACTATCACCTTCCCCACAAATACTGAGATCACTTTTTCCCCGGCGACAGGCCGACATAGGAAACACACAGTCCCTATCAGGACGAAGCCAAATCACACCACACTCTAGCGACACATCCGCCGAATAGCCTTCGACCTCTCTAGAGACAACAGAACATATAGTTCGACTTAGATATGTAAAGATATACAGATATAAGACAGACTCGTCCTACTCAGACAAACAATACACATAAATTCAGGCCATAGATATTCTGAAGCAAGAACAATCTATTATTACCCAAACAACGAATAAATCGCAGTAAAATGGATTTATCCGCGGAGTTTGATCGAAAGAGCCGACACAACTTTCAAGGGAAGTAACTCAATAATGACTTTCCCTTAAGCACTAAAAAATTACCTATGTATAATATTGTAAGATATCAAAGACTGCACGTAACAGTCTTACCACACCTCCCGGGAAAAAAAAAATGGAACATTTTTTTTTTTGAAATACATCTAGGAGCAACGTACAATAGGCTCACAACGCATGAATAATGCGCAGATGAAAATATTAGGAATACCTATAACGCCTAATATGAGGCTAAGTCGACTTATGGAGCGACTGGTGAGAATGTGTCTCATAAACTGAGAGAAATTATTTCTCTACAAGTATATTTTTCCAGGAAGGTGTCATCAAAGTATAATACAATTCTGGCAATTACACAATGCCTAAAAAATTCATATCATCATTTCGTATTAGATATCTTAAATTTATGATTTATGAAGAAAAAATCATCAAAGCACAGCGGTGAATAAACATCCATGAACCGCTATGTAGTGATACAATCATTATATTATTAAATTACAAATGTGTATCTATCATGATATAGAAAAGGAACTACTATAGAACTAGACATATCAAGAAGTCTAAGCCCTAATAGTTATGTGGAATCATGTGGGCATCTTGACAGAATGTCTGCCATCACATTATCTGATCCACGAATAGCTCGCACAGAGAAATGAAAAGGTTGAAGAGCAATTGCATATCGAGTAGACCTCGAGCTCTTCAAATTCTTACTCTGTATAGCAGTAAGAGCTTTTTGGTCGGTTTCTACTATGAAATGTGCGCCTAGAAGGAATCTCTGTAGTTTGAGGATCGACCAAACCATAGCTAATAGCTCACGGTCTAAAACCGAATAATTCCTTTCTGCCGCATTAAGTTTTCTGGAAATACATTACAGGATGCAGAGTTCCAGAGTACTCTTGCATTAGTGCCGCTCCAATCCCAGTGGATGAAGCGTCACTACGAAGAACGAATGTCTTATCTTTAGTGGGTAGCACTAAAATAGGTGGTGTTGAAAACAGTGTTTTAATCTTATCCAGAGAGCATTGGCATTCCTGAGACCAGTGGACCACATTAGGCGAACCTTTCTTTAGAAGTGTTGAGAGAGGTGCCATGATAGAGGATAGATTCTGAATGAATCTGCCATAAAATTGAATAAGACCTAACAGACTTCTCACCTGTTTTTTAGTCTTAGGGATTGAGATGTTAAGTATCTTACTAGTATTATGGTCCTCTGTCTTTAGGAAACCATGACCAACTCGGTGGCCTAGGAAAGAAATTTCGCTAAAACCAATATAGGCTTTAGAGGGTTTCGCTGTCAGGTTGTGCTCACGCAAAGTAGACAGCAATTCATCTAACCCTGAATAGTGATCTTCCCAAGTATCGCTGAAAAGACAGATGTCGTCTAGATATGCAATGACATCTGACCGATAAGATAGGATTCGGCGCATCATGCGTACGAACGTAGCTGGTGCGTTCATAAGACCGAAAGGCATAAAATTCCATTGGAACAAACCTCTAGGTGTTGAAAAAGCCGTGAGAGGTTTGGCGCGTTCAGATAAAGGAACTTGCCAATATCCTTTAGACAAATCAAGTTTAGTGAAAAAATGAGATTTGGAGAGTCGAGTAAGTAGCTCTTCCAGTAAAGGCATAGGTTCGGCATCGAACTTCGTTACTTGATTCAATTTTCGATAGTCAACGCAAAGACGTATGTTATTGTCTTTTTTACGCACAATAACCATCGGCGAAGAATATGCAGAGGTGGATGGTTCGATTATTTTCAAATCTATCATCTCATCCAACTCTTTCTCGACCTGTGCTTGAAAATGTATAGGTATAGGATAAGGTCTAACCCTAATAGGAGTATGGTCAGTTAGAACAATGTCATGTTGAATGACATTCGTTTGTCCAGGGATGTCAGTGAGTACATCCTGAAATGTTTGCAACATAGTTGAAACTTGTCGCTGTTCTCCTAGAGACAAATCAGGAGAGACAGTAACGTTCTTCCATGATTCACTGGAATGAAGTGGGATCATTGGAAGAGGAAGATTTACATCTGAAAAACTTGTTTCCTCATCCTGTATCACGGACAGTGATGAGTAATGACCATGTTGTACTGGAGAATTGTCCGTTGCTTGGAAAATGGGTTGCAAATAATCCGGACGTTCATGGAATTCAGTAAGCATATTGATGTGGAAGGTTTTATGCTTCCCATCAATATCGACAATATAGTCGACATCGGAAATTTTCGATATTATATCGTACGGACCTTTCCAAGAAATAAGTAATCTGTTTTCCCTACAAGGTAGTAATACAAATGCTTTGTCACCAGGACAAAGTTGTCGTAAGCATCTCTTCTTATTGGCAAATTGCCTTGCCTTCTGTTTCGCAAATTCAGAAGAAGAAGTTGCTAATTTGCATGCTTCGATAATTTTTTGTCTCAACGCGATGACATATTCGTAGGATGACTTTGTGTCATCGTCAATATTGTCAGATGTTATGAGATCGTGAAGCAACGACATAGGGCCACGCGGACGCGCGCCAAAGACGAGTTCAAAGGGAGAAAATCCCGTATGTTCATTGGGTACCTCTCTGTAAGCGAAGAGGGCCGCAGGTAAAACTCTGTCCCAGTCTTGAGGATGATCCTCAGTTATCTTCCCCAGTAAGTTTTTTAAGTGTTCTATTAAGGCGTTCGACCATACCATTAGACATTGGATGGTAGATACTACTTAAAGATCTATCTATCTGCAGAGTAGACATTACTTGAGACATGGTATCTGATATTAGTTGGATGCCATGGTCTGACAATATCTCTCCGGGGAACCCCAGACGAGAAAATATAAGCCAAAGAGCATCTGCAATATCAGCAGTAGTAATGCTCTTCAGAGGAATAGCCTCTGGCCAACGTGTGCACATATCAACACACGTCAAGATAAACTGATGTCCTCTGGCAGACTTGATCTTAAATGGACCAATTATGTCTATGGCCATTTTTTGAAACGGCCGAATAGGAATGTCCGCCGCCTGAATGGGTGCAGCATGCCGTGGACCTTTGGATTTAACTTCCTGACATACTTTACAAGATCGACAATAAATACGTATGTCCTTGTTTACCAATGGCCAAAAGAAAGCCGCAAGGACTCTTGACTTAGTACGGGAAAAACCCATGTGTCCAGCACACTGAGAGTCGTGAGCGTGCTGCAAAATTTTAACTCTCAAATTCTTGGGAACCAGGATTTGAGAATGACTTGACGTAATGGAGTCTTGAACCATACGTACAAGTACGCCATTCTTCTTTGTAATCCGCGATTTACGACTTGTGTCTTTATTCGGATCACCTTTAGTTGCAAGAATGAAGAATTTCTTCAGAGTGGGATCATCTTCTTGCTGTTTTATAAACGAGTCACGAGAAATTACCAAGGGATTATCTTGGTTATGCACTTCATTATCTTCAATAGATGAAGTTTGAGGCATATTAAGAGCCTGAGCTCTAGTGACTACAGCGTTAGCAATCTGCATGTTTTGCCTTTCCCACGTGGAAATTTGTTGCGGAGTGCATTCCTTGACTCCATGAATGCGACCGATGATGAGGTCAGCGATCGGATTCGGAAGAAGACATGCGTGTACATCTCCTGTAAAGAAAGGAGTAGCAATCCTAATGATAGCAGTAGAGTATTTCTCTAATGTGCCGCCAAATGTTACACATTTGACTACTTGTCCAGTGGCACGGGAAGGATCTACGAGTGACTGCCTAACACCAATTGTGGTGCATCCAGAATCAAATAGCACAGAGACTGGATTGTTATTCACTAAACCCTTATGTAAGACAAGAGAACCTCTTCCATCATGCGCGACTGATGCCGGAAGAGCAGGAAGAGGATGGCCACAGCTTAAAGTAGACACTGTGGTTGGCTCAAATAACGTTTTGCATTGGGGGCACTGAGATGCTCTCCCAAAATCAAAAGCGGCACATGCCATATTACTAGCATCATTATTATCTTTACTCTGTTTATAGGCTTCATTGGACTCTTGTTGTACAGAGTTTGCCTGAAAATGTGGTTTATGTCTTTTGTTTTGAGATCTACCTCGGTTATTATCACCTCTGTAGTTATTGTTACCTCTATTGTAACCCCTATTTGGGTTTGAGTCATAGTTCCCTTGGTTACCATTATCATATTCATTATAATGAGTATCTCTGTAATTATGATCTTGTTGACTCCAAGACGGATAACCCTGATAGTTTCTATAATTACTTCCTCTACGGAAATTCCTATAATTATGACCACCCCTGTGTCGAGAGCTATCAGGTCGTCTCCAGTTCTTTGAAGAAGAACCCTGAAATGATTGGTTACCTTGGTTTTGATAACTATTATGGTTACCTTTTTTATCAAATCTGTTTTGAGGTCCCTGAAATCTGTGTGAATAATTGGGATTGTATGGTGTTGCTGAAGCAACTGGCATACTCTCCTTAATCTTAGTGTTGCCAAAAGTCACGTCGGGGTGTGCAGTGGCATATTGGGAACAATATTCTTCCATTTCTTTTAGAGATTTGGGTTTACGCTCATGTATAAATTCAAGGAAAGGTTTGTTCACACATGACATAATCTTATCTCTGAGCAACAAATCCATAAGTCCTTCATACGTTTTTTCTGTTTTGGAAAGCTCAATCCAACGATCAACTGTGAGACGTGCCTTTGCAGTGAATTCTGAGAATTCTACACCCGTCTCAGGTACCATCGTCTTAAATAAAAGGCGATAGCCTTCCTCACTTAGCTGATATTTTTTTTATCAAAGCCGCCCTAATGACATCATAATTATCCTTATCTGCTTCTCCTACAAGGCATAATCTAGTCAAAGATTCACCTTTCAAGTTTTCTGATAATTGATTAGCGTATTGTGATTTATCCACATTATGTGTACGACAAGAACGTTCAAATCTATCCAGCCAGAATGTAATATCGTCACTGGACTGATTGAACGGTGGAACCTTAACCTTGTAAGTAGAAGGTTTACCATTACCACTAGATGCCTGATTAACATTACTCATACTTGTCAATCTCAATTTCTCCAACTCAAATTCATGTTCTCTTAATGCTTTTTTCTCTTCAGCATCTAATCTTTTTTGTTCAGCCTCCCTGTCTAATCTTTTTTGTTCAGCTTCCCTGTCTAATCTTTTTTGTTCAGCTTCCCTGTCTAATCTTTTTTGTTCAGCTTCACTGTCTAATCTTTTTTGTTCAGCTTCCCTGTCTAATCTTTTTTGTTCAGCTTCACTGTCTAATCTTTTTTGTTCAGCCGCAGCTTCTCTTTCTAATTTTTTTTGTTCAGCTTCAAATCTCCTTTCCTCCACCTGCATCTGCAATTTCTTTTGTTCAGCAGCAGCCTCAGCTTCTCTTTCTAATCTTTTCTCTTCCGCCATAGCTTTTCTTTCTTCTGCAGCTAATCTTTTCTCTTCTGCCATAGCTCTTCTCTCTTCTGCAGCTAATGCTTTGTCATATTGAGCAACTGCCCATTGTTCTAATTGTTGACCAGTCTTATCAAGGGCTTTCCCTTGTGTAATGAAGTATTCTAAAGTAGACATGATGTCTAACAATAATACTAATCACCTGAACCAATAATAATACCACAAGTTCTCAATGACTTGATTAATCAGTATACTATCCCAATATCTGTGGGTCACAAGCCTTTAATAAGGTCTTGTATAATAGTAATAATAATCAGGTACTGGTTTATACCATAATCCAAGTGCAGTGCACAGGCAATTGTGTCTTATGAAATATACCTATATAAAACATATGTCAACCAACAGAATACATAAAGTACAAATAGGACTGACAATACAAGAACGTTTGCAGAAATCAAAATAAATCAATAGGGAAATCAATGAAAATAATCACTGAATCTGCAAAGAATAACAACACAAATGACGTCACAATATATGAATATAAATTGTGAATAGAACTGAAAGATAGAAAAGGTTAGACCAACAAATTACAAACAAATCAAAACAAAACTAAAGAACAAAGAAATATTACAAAAATAACAATAATTACAGTCTTCACAGCTAACACAAAAGCAACAGTTGTCGCAGCAAATTTTCAATCAAGAAAATTGCACCTATAGAAAACGCCCACAACGGACCCTCTATGACGTGGGATATTCTGTTGTGAGGACGCCGCCCAACCTTAAACACAACCCGCTGACATAGAAACTAACATACTATACAAACAAATAACATGTAAACATAAATATATATAAATTATGTGTATGATAGTATGTGTTGCAAAATAGGCTCAGTTTTACAGTAATGGCAAAGTTATTTTTATGAAAACAAACAAACTGCCACTTTATTCAATTAAACATTCTGGCCTTAAATATTAAAGTTCATATATGGAAAACAAGAAGATCCATCGATGAAAATAGGACTTCTTAGTTCACAAATACTGTCTTCCTGTTAACATTGACAAGAATTGATCCAACTGTTCTGTGAAACTCTGTAATGTCTAATGTAAAAAATGTCAACAACGCTGACCTACATACTGCATTCACCTGACAGGTCACGTGACGAAGTGTTGACAAAGAGCAAACCAATACTGCAAGTGTGTCGTATCAGCCACAGGAAACGGTCTGGTATCGGTAATCAGTTGACTTCTGAACTTCTGCGAGGTCAAACCCAGAAAGCTGGTCCACCAGTTGATAAGGTTGATAATGTTGGATTTTTATTCCCGTTAATGATATCCACCAAAAGGATAAATATAAGTGGATGGAAGCAGACATCATCATCATCAGTGGATAAGATCTCTATGGTGTTGCTTGCTCCACTGTAGTGTATGGAATGTCAACTTGACCTACGCAGTGGTGTGTAGACATGGATTGAGTGTACAATGTGCGAATGATGATAAGGGTTCGTGTTGTTGACAAATGTTCTTTTCTCACACTCATGTATGACTGGAAGTCATCGACACCAACGACTGTGTACCTTTTCTAAAGTTTAATTGGACGTACACACTCGACAGCACAGATAGTGACAAATCACAGGTTGGCATAATACATCATAGTACAGTGGATAAATGGTCTTGCAATGTTACATGGGCACTCATGTAGAATAATTGTATAATGGACTGTCAGTAGCCAAGCACTCAGTATCGCCCATACATATATATCAACTGACTTCACTGACTGAGCACGTCAGCTTATAAATAATATTTCAGATGGCTTCTAGACCTAATCTCGTTTAGCGACGATTCTCCCACATAATGTTCAGCACATATTTTTTCATATAATAATATTGAACCGCTGATAAAGGGTTCTCATGTGTAGCAGTGATCTCTGGACTAAACAAGCGATAATACGGGCATCCCCTTTTCTCTTCTTGAAAGTCACTACATGTTTGGATCCAAGATGGCTTCACTCGTGAGCTGTCACTCACGTTTGGATACAGATAATGAATCTGTCCTAAAGTTAGTCATTCATAAAACATTGCATTGCTCTGTAGATTTGATCATGAACAATTGACTGCATTCTACAGAATATAGTGCTGCTAGGAATCGAAGTCGTTTTCATCGAGTCAAATATATTCTCTTATCGAAAATGGTGGCTTCGTACGAGAGTTCATAAAAGTATCTTGGATTACCTTGGTATAAGAAATATGAAACTGCCATTCCTTGGCAATACGCATAAACACTGGGGTAAAGCATACACCCGAATAGCCTTTGACCTCTCTAGAGACAACAGAACATATAGTTCGACTTAGGTATGTAAAGATATACAGATATAAGACAGACTCGTCCTACTCAGACAAACAATACACATAAATTCAGGCCATAGATATTCTGAAGCAAGAACAATCTATTATTACCCAAACAACGAATAAATCGCAGTAAAATGGATTTATCCGCGGAGTTTGATCGAAAGAGCCGACACAACTTTCAAGGGAAGTAACTCAATAATGACTTTCCCTTAAGCACTAAATAAAAAATTACCTATGAATAATATTGTAAGAATTATCAAAGAC
>JAMPIV010004648.1:0-137361 GCA_024509875.1 Oreohelix idahoensis
AATCGAAAAGAATTGATACCGGAGTACCATCTATTAGGCCCCTATTAAAGACAAGAGCACCCCTTCCATTATGCGCAATTGACGCATGGAGAGCGGGAAGCGGGTGACCGCAGCTTAAAGTAGACACTGTGGTTGGATCGAATAATGTTTTGCATTGCGAACACTCAGATGCTCTAGCAAAATCGAAAGCGGAATTTGCTACACTGTTGGAGTCTTTTTTATCATTATCCTGATTATCGGTGTCGTGGAACTCCTGTTGTGCAGAGTTAGCCTGGTAATACGATTTACCATGTCTTTTGTGTTGTGATCTACCTCGGTTATAATTGTCTCTATAATTATTATTGCCTCTGTTATAACCCCTATTTGGGTTTGAATCATAATATTCATGATCATAATCATCATGCTCGTTATATTGAGTATCCCTGTAATATTGTTTCTTTTGTCTCCATGAAGCACTTGGGTAGTTCCTATAGCTACTCCCTTTCCGAGAATTTCTAACATTATGGGTACCCCTCGCGTGTCGAGGACTATCAGCCCGATTCCAGTTCTTCGAAGAAGAACCCTGATTTGAGTGGTTATCTTGGTTTTGATACCTATTCCAATTAACCTTTTTATCAAATTTATTTTTAGCTCCTTGGAATTTGTGTGAGTAATTCTGATTATATTCTGTTGCCGAAGCAACTGGCATACTCTCTTTAATGTTAGAGTTACTAAGAATCATGTCAGGGTGTGCCGTGGCATACTGGTCACAATATTCTTCCATTTGCTTTATTGTACCAGGTTTACGCTCATGTAAGAACTCTAGGAATGATTTATTTACAGAAGACATGACCTTGTCTCTTAGCAATAAATCTGTAAGACCATCAAATGTTTTCTCTGTTTTGGATAATTCAATCCATCGTGAAAGTGTAATTCGTGCTTTTGAGATGAAATCTGAGAATTCTACACCTACCTCAGGTCTCATTGTTTTAAACAAAAGACGGTAACCTTCCTCAGACAGCTGATATCTCTTTATCAAAGCTGCCCTAACAGCATCATAATTATCTTTGTCGGCCTCTTCAACAAAATATAACTTACTTAGGGACTCCCCTTTTAGATTTTCAGACAACTGATTCACATACTGTGATTTGTCAACATTATGAGATCGACAAGCCCGTTCAAATCTAGAAAGCCAAAATGTTATGTCATCACTGGTAGGGTTAAACGCTGGTACCTTGACCTTGTACACAAAGGGTTTACCATTACTACCAGATGCCTGATTAACATTACTCATACATGTCAATTTTAATTTCTCTAATTCAAACTCATGTTCTCTTATTGCTTTTCTCTCTTCAGCTTCTCTATCTAATCTTTTCTGTTCTGCAGCAGCAGCAGCTTCTAATTTTTTCTGTTCTGCAGCAGCAGCAACTTCTAATTTTTTCTGTTCTGCAGCAGCAGCAACTTCTAATTTTTTCTGTTCTGCAGCAGCAGCAACTTCTAATTTGTTCTGCTCTGCATCAGCTTCTAATTTCTTCTGTTCTGCCTCAAATCTCCTTTCCTCCACTTGCATCTGCAATTTCTTAAGTTCAGCAGCAGTATCAGCTTCTTTTTCTAATCTTTTTTCCTCAGCTAGAGCTTTCCTTTCTTCTGCAGCAGCTTTTTTTTTCTTCTATTTGAAGTTTTCTCTCCTCAGCCGCAGCTTTTTTTTCCTCAGCAGCAGCTTTTCTTTCTTCAACAGCAGCAGCAATTTTTTTCTCTTCTGCAGCTAATGCTTTGTCATATTGAGCAACAGCCCATTGTTCTAAGTCTTTTCCAGTCTTATCAAGAGATTTTCCTTGTGCAATGAAATAATCTAATGTAGACATATTGTCTTCTCAAATCAGAAACCTGAAAAAGTAAATAAATTACCCTCTTTCACGTTAATGAGAGACAAGTCTATACCATAGACTTAGTCTTAGTCCAAACTTGTATGGTTTATAATAACCAATGATAACTTGAGTACCTGTGGACAACAATAACTGTATCTCAAATACTGTGGGAGACAAGCCTTACAAAGGTCTTGTATATCTCAATGTAATCAAAGATCACTTGGGTACCTGTGGAAAAAATATTTCCCTTTACCAATCACTTTGGGAGACAAGCCTTACAAAGGTCTTGTACATTTTGTTTTATAACAATAACAATCATAAAGTACTGATCTGTACTATACTATCAGTGTATACCACTATACGTCATATGTCAACTAAAGACATTACAAAGGACAAACAAGAAAAGACAATATGAACACATTTGCAGAGATCAAATTAAATTAAATAGGAGAAATGAAAAAAATGAACACAGAAACCGTGATGATAACTGCAATAATAAAATGACAAGACAAATAACGCCACAGTGTATAAACATAAGGGTGTAAAGAAATCAAAAATAGAAAAGATGAGACCTACAATTATACAAACAAATCAAACAAAAATAAAGAACAGAAAAAATGTTACAAATACAAATATGAAACAGTCGTCACAACTAACCAAATATTTGCAAACTATGTTGCATGCAAATTTCAATTAAGAAATTGCTCCCTATCGAACGCCAGAACAAGACCAATATCATTCGGTATTTCCTGTTCTAGTCACCTCCCATCCAGGCCCGCAACATATAAACACCTACACATATAAACAAATAACATGTAAGCATAAATAGCATATAGCATACAATATAATTTATGTCATGAATGGAATGTGTTGCAGGTATAGTGTTGTAAAGCAGGCACAGTTTATTTTAATACTAATAACTTGCCACTTTATTGAGTAATAGATTTAATTCTAAACTATTACACTGTCAGTTTTTTCTCTTTTGAGCATATGAAGATCCAACGATGAACTATGCACTTTATGTTCAACAACACTGTGATTCTTCTGTACGTTGAGAAATGTCAACAATACTGCTCCAGATATTTTCTACACTTGATACCACTGTCCCGTGTAATACTGTCTGTACAGCGAAAAACTGTCAACAAGCGCTGACCTAGATACAGCATCCTATCGGTAATACAGGTCAAGCTGACATCGACTGTATAGCTGTCCTACTGGTGTTGATGTGTTCAAACAAATGTTCTTTCAGCTGTAAACTGTGATTCTCAACACAAAACTGCGTAAGCTGGACCCAGGAATCTGGCTCGCCACTGTAAAGTTTCTTTTCTTCTTTCCACTCTGTAAAGTGTCAGTCTGTATGCTCTGTAAGGAAGAGTGGTGTGTTGTTGAGATCAGGCATGCCCCCAGTCTACCCAGCTGTAAATGGGTAACTCACCCTAGTCCTGAGTTAGGGAAGGCAAAGGCTCCAGGGGAAGCAGGCCCTAAACTTGGTCACTCCAACCGACGCAGGATGGTGTATGTATGAAGTAGAAGTGTAGAGTGTGATTACCGCGAATGGTGTACTGTTCGTGTGCTGACCAATATAACCACTCATACACATGTGTCTACAAGGCACCAATGCAGACTGCTGGAATCTTTGTTTACTCAATTTATTCAGACGTACACACTGGGACATACGAGTACATCATGGTATGTTGACATATCAATTTGTAGGTATACATAGCAGATCTGAAGTCATGACACATTCAGAAATAATGGGCAGTACATCAAAAGTTCAATGTCATGATATATTATGGCCGCATTCCCCTATCTGACTAAACGCGTCAGTGAAGGCAGATCGGTAAATAACTAAGGTTACTTGACGTCCATAGTTTGTAGCATATATTATGAAACCACGAAAGAGGGGGTTTCTAGCAAGATTGAGATCTCCCTGTCACTGTCCGATAATAGGATAAATAATCTGTTCTCTTGGCAGTGATCAAAACATATGATGACCGAAATCTAACATGGCCGCCTCCCTGAGTTGTCGTTCACTCATTCATAGGAAGGAGAATATAAGCCAGAGTTAATTTATAATGGGTATATAAATGATTTCATAAATGTTCCCATACAGCTCTACGATGATCAGGTTAATTCACGTAGCCATAACCGCTGTAGGAAAGTCTGTCATCTTTGTCGATACAAAACACGACCCTAGCGATACGAAGCACAATGTTCCATCTAGGTCGAATCGACATGAGATCATCAAAATAGGGTCTGGCAGTACATGGAGTCCGAATTATACATTGTACCGTACCTTAGGAGAGTCTCTAACATAAACTATAGTAGAGATACCATCTCCTTTAGAAGAAAACCACTTCCTGAATTATATTTCCTTAACAATCTACCAGCCTTTTGAAAAGTGCGTACCAGCCATTATCACGGTACATCGGAACTCATCACCACTTGTCAAGACAACTCATACCTCCGCTAGACCGGAATAATAAGAATCTAGTCCCGCCTACCCATCCAAAATATACAATATAGGACTGATTCTACTTGTACTAATAATATGTAATACATATGAATTCAGGCCATAAACATAATAAGCAAATTAATATATTTTCTGGCCCTAAAAAATAAGTACAAACGTAAGAGCAATCCATGCGCCGGATCAATATCAAGAACGATTACTCCTATAATCAAAAGTGTGAATCAAACATGGATTTTCTCGCTTTTACCATAGACAGCATTTTCATACACAAATGAATGAATGTCTATATTTTTTTCATATTAAATAGCCATATCGATTTTTGTAATATGTGCGTCAAAATATGCACGCAACAAGTCTCATTTCCTCTTAGCACCTCTTTAGGTAATTCCACTGCTACCCCGGTGTAAACTGCCGCCACCACTTTGGAAAACACTGCTGTGTACACTGTATGCATTTCAAATTATCTCCTCAAGTTTGACATCTGTCGGTAGTGCTGAGCTAACAGTTTTCAATGTTTACCTGCAGTTTCACATAGTTCACCGGACAATATTGTCAATGTGCAAGAAAATGACACTGCCTTTTGTTTCCTAGATTAACAATGAACAAGATATTGAGAAATATTCAAATGACATTGATGGAGTGGAACCTTCAAGGGGCATGTGCTTCTGCAAAATGTTGATTATTTTTAAATTAAACTCTTAAGAACGTAAACCGGAAAATTGTGTAAATATAAATTCCTGAGAAAGGAGAATATTGTAAAAATAAAAGAATGAAAGGCAATGCGGACTTTAAGAAAAACATTGAGCAAGAAACACAAGCACGGAACTTCCAGTGATGTCTTAAGGCATGGGCACAGTGGGCAGTGCCCAGGGCCCTACGATTCTAGGGGCCCCATGCTGGGAGGCTGCCATATTGTTCATAAGACATCATTTTTATTCCCGTGGGTGGGTAGGACATGTAAGGACCCAGTGACGGTCTTGGGTACTTTCCTTTCCTTAATGAAGTTATTTCCAATTTATTTAATATTACATATAGTTAGTTATATTATAACACTACATGAAATTTGCGTAGTGATATGGAAAGGATCAATTTTTTTTATGAAACTGAAAGACAAAATGAACATGATCAAACGTCCAAGAAAACAACACGTCCTGTTCTTATTCTCGATCGCTTCCTCGTTTAGCAAAAGCGAGCGTCCGCACAATCTTATGGGCTGTTTATGACTACCAAAAAATGTTTCTGATGAAAATTTTTTTTTAATGATTAAGTAAAGCCCGGATGTTATCCTCTAATGAAAATCCGTCGTGTGAAGTCTCTCGGGAGTCTGAACATTTTTCTGCACATGCGCGCTGTCTCTTACGGAAGCTCTGTAAAGGGCATGCGGGAGATAAGATGAGTGGAAAAAAAGTAAGGATTATTTTTGTCAGGGAGATAAGATGAGTAAAGTAAGGGAGGAAACTCCACATATTTCGGTTGGTAGGAGAAATGTTTAATTTAGGTTAAGTAGATTTAGAATGTTATCAGTTATGGGTTAGAAAATTAGCATATGACGAATTTGTTGTAAGCGTTAAAGAAGAAGGTATGCTATTGAGGTAAAACATCCAAAGGGAGATAATGTAAGATTATGTCCCTTGCAGGTTTTAGTGAGTTGTGCTCACAAATAAAAAAAGTATGCACGCACGTGAAAAGTTGAAATGTGTGAACACAGTTCAGAGAAAACGAATAATGTTAGAACGGGGATCGGGCAGTCGGGTTTGAGACGGGCTATGTGTAGGAAGGAAAAAGGGTTTTCTCCCAAGTGTTAAAGTTAGACTTGAGAAACGCGCTCAGCGTAATAGATGTGTGAGAAAACATACTCAGTTTTAGATGATTAGCAAGATTTATGCTGTGAGAAATAGAGTGTATAGAAAACGCTCAGTACATTATGTACCATAAATTTGGTGTACGGCAGTATTTTTATTGTGATAGTATTTTATTCTGAGGACATGATAGTTGTGACAGAAAAGAAAGTGTATTTCGTTTGAGAAAAAACCCAGGTACGTTGAACACTTTTATATATCAGTAACATGTGTAGCTCTGCAGACCAGGTCTGAGCAGAGAAGAATAATAGACGAAAATCTTGGCAAAGTGACAGCCCTGGCGGTAAGGCCAGTTTTCTCTTAGTGAGATATACCAAGAGACATATGAAAAGAAACCAAAAATAAACAGTCAGTACAGAAGAGAGACAAGAAGTTTCTATCTGAAGAATTAAATGACATTGTGATAGCTGCAATAAGCAAGTAGTAAGAAGACAAGAAATTGCAGTTTTGAATAATGAATTACTTGTGTTGCTGAAGAAGCTGTTGTTATGAAAGACTGCTAACCTTGTTAATAAAGTTCAACCTTTGACATCTTCACTGCTATTACTCAGGTAAATTCGTTTGAATCAACAGAGAGTATGAGAAAATATTTTTGTCAGTCTGAGAGAAGGAAGTTTGTCACATTTACCTTATTATATACTATCTACTGAAAGGGCAGTGGTCCGAACCTTCTAATACGATCCACGGCCACAGACTTTCATGGTGCGCGTGACCAGTCCTACACTATGATAGTTCAAGAAACTTTTATAAATCAAGACAGCCTCCCTTCAGATGTCAGTTTGGGCATCACATATTAGGTACGGTTGAATCAAGTATGTTCGTATCTAGCCCTACAACGGTCACAGACTATTTTGGTGCCCCTGACCAGCCCTATACAAGATAGAGATTTTAAAAGATTGCAAGCATCAAGAAGGTCACGTTCACTAAGAAAATACAAATAAAAAGAATCCTGCGAGCTGAAGAAACAAAACAAGACAATACAGAAGTCAAGTGAATCGACATCAAGAACAACGAAGTCTATCCAAAACATCACGAAGGTCAAGTTCACTATATCACCCGACAACCGTCAGAATACAGGCACATGCATGAGATAACAATCTGAATGATCAACAGGCCGAACGCGCAAAAATAATAGTATACAGCCGTATAAGACAAAAATTGTGTTGATTAATTCTAAAATACTGGAGGAGCAAGTGTTTATCCCAATCAAGAAAAACAGATGATGTAGCACTGAAACATTTAGAAACAAATTAAGTTAATTATTAGTGTAGTCAGTTAAATTATGAGAATTAGATTGATAATAGTTTTGTAACTCATAAGAATTATAAGTATTGTACACAGATATTGATTAATAATTCTCTTACAGGTCAACCAAGAGATTTATATTAATTTTTTTAAAGGCGTTTCTATTAACAATAACACTTACAGGTCAAGACTAGATGCAACAACAACAACAACTTACGGTGGGTTTGGATCCCAATGTGGCTGCTTTTGAGCAGGTAGCTAAGGCTATGACTGCCATTAGAAATGAAAGTAAGTTCCAGAATATCCGGAAAAGCATAAAGCCATATTCATGTGATCCTACTTTATGTAGAAAGTGGTTGCTCGAGATACAGAGATATTGCACTTCGGTCAATATGGACCAAAGTGAGTTCAAACAAGTTGCATATCTCTCCTCGTGCGGGTTAGTAGTAGATTTTATAAGACGCAAGTTTGACACTGTCCCAGATGAAACATGGGAAGATTTTAGGAAAGAACTAATAAGAAGGTATGCCCAAATTACGGATGCATCTTACGCGTGGACGCTGCTGAGGAGCATACAACAACAAGCAGAGGAACCCATTCAAATGTTCAGCGACAGGTTGTTAAACCTAGCTGAAGAGGTTTTCTTGGGACAACAAATTAACCAACAAGAGGTGGAAAAACAGTTAGTGGGTATATTCGTAGATGGGTTGAATGGTATACCAATTAAATTACATCTCCTCAGGAAGGACCCATGAAACTTGTCACAGGACATTGCACTCGCTGCAGCTGAAGAGAACCTCAGAAGAAGATTGGACTTCAGGCCTGGTAGAGTAGGTCCATGCGAAGAAACACAGGAAGAACCTATGGAGATAGGACATTGTCAACAAAGAAGGATAGAAAGACGAGCGAGAGGAATGGAAACGTTTTATAGGTCAAGGCAGGTGGATCGCAAGCGAATCGTGTGTTATGCTTGCAATAGGCTGGGACATAAAGCATTTGCGTGTAACTATAGGCCACTAGAGCCGCAGCACTCAGTAAGGAGAGAGGCTGACGTGAGAAAGGGTAGTAGAAGGTCTCAACAACACAGACAGCTACGATACGGGAGTTGGAGAAGTGACGACAAGGGAAGAAACAAACAGTATATCGATGGTAGTGGAACACAACTGCGGATAAACTCAGATATACATAAAAATATATCTAGTGGAAGACAATCACATGGTCATAGGCGGGGAGAATGTCAAAAACAAACATGTCAAAAATACAGAAATAGTACATGCAATAGCAGTAAGAGTACATTCCCACGTTTTAATAGCAACTATGGATCAGGACATTGGGACAGCTTGGATAGGAGAAGAACTAGAATAGATGTGAGGAATTTTGTTGGAGAAATCAGGAGAGGAAAGCCAATAGAAATAAACAACATCAATGTTGGTAACCAACAGAAGTGCCAAATAAGGACACAGAACGGGTACAAAATGAAGGTAGAACCGCTAGGAGTGTGGAGAAAAATAATACTATCTTCCTATCAAAATATCACAACAAAACAAGGTAATATGAATAGACCATGGTCAAGCCAAGGTAAAACAACAGTCCACAAGCAGAAAAACATACAGAGAGACATGGTCAGTGTTTGTACACAAACAGAAACAACTACAAATATGGGCACACAAACAGTGGTGGTACCACAACATAGAGGAGACAACTGGGTAGTCCAAATGACTAAGAGCGACGAGGAAATAGATATTATTTCCAGTGAGATCATAGATAGCGACGGCAGTAGACCAAAACTAGCGCGGGAACATATTGTTTCTACAGCTCAAGTACATGCAGAACCGGGAACAACATCTGATCGGTTAACCCCAACCCCCCAAATATTACACAGCAAACAAGAGGAAATGGGCACATATAGGCCAGAGGAAGACGGGATACAAGTATGGCAGGATACAGAGAGTAAACAGTACAATGAGATTCTAGAAGATACGACAGGAATAAGGAAACAATGGAATAATGTTGAAACAGAAATAGATGCACCGTACAAACATACGAGAGCTGCAGAACAAAGAAACAGAGCACAGGAGCAGCAGCTATTGAAACAAATGGAGCAACAGATAGAGACTAAACAACAAAGTGGTACAAGTCAAACTCAGAACATAGAGGACACATCAGCTAAAGATTCAGATTCGTAGGAAGAGATGGAGGAAGAGAATATAAGAGGGATGAAGAGACAACGGTCGTCGTCATCAGAGGATTCAGAGGATTACAGAAGGCGTCTAGCAAAGTTGAGACATGTAGATGAGGTCAGACTGAGGAGGAAGAATAAGGTAATAAATAGTGGGGCAGCGGAGGTGAAGGACATAAAGGCAATTGTTCAATATATTGGCAGGAAGTTTGAGAAATTGAAAAAGGAGAAGTGTAGTCATAGAGAAGTACAACAAAATGAACAAGATAGAAAGACCAAGGGAACATGTAATTGGGAAATAGACAGTGTCGACCAGGGAAGGTCGAGGAAAAACAAAGAGGGAGAAAGAAATAATGACAGATCAAAAATACAACAGTTAACTGCACTTTGTGCAGATTTAGAGAGGAAGTTGGAAGAGTTAGAAAGCAAACAAGAAATGAATAAACAGACATCAGAGAAAACGTAAGATATAACAGCACCTGGGGCAGGTGATGATATAAAGAAAGCCACAGAGAAGGCGAAGCAGAAAGAGGAAGAAGTTCAGAAACATGAAAGTAGTAGAACTACAGATCGACGAGAATACCAATCTAAGAGTAGAGATACTATGGAGGCAAGTAGGGATACGGGTCGAAGAGAATACCGATCCAAGAGCCAAGAGGCTAGTAATAGGAGACATACGAATCGAGGAGAATACCGATTCAGGACTAGAGAGAGCGAGGAGAATAGGAGAGATAATAGTAGAGAAAGAAGGAGGGATACGGATAGAAGGGATTTCCGATCCAAGAGCCGAGATAGGCTGAAAAATAGAAGTGAGGATAGAAGAGATACGGGTCGACGGGAATACCTATTCAAGAGTCCAGAGGGACTAGAAACGCAGAGAAATACAGATCGAAGGGAGTACCGATCCAAGAGCCGAGAGGCTAGGAAGGAAGAGAGAAATAGGAGTAGTAGCAGGAGATATACTAGGAGTATAAGTAGAGAACGAGGTAGCGACATAGAACCTGAAAGAAACATAGGGAGTACAAGAAGGGAAGAAATGGAAGATAGAGAGAAACCAAGGCAAACGGTTGATGAAGTAAGAAGTAAGAAGGTTGAAAGAAACTCGGGAGATACACGAGATACAGAGGTAGAGAGGAAGCAAAGTGTTGACAAGGTTAGACGAGTAGAGGAGGCGCAAGATATAGATAAACAGATAGCATTAGAAACGCTTAAGGCCAAGGAGGCCATGATGATGAAAATGTTCGAGATGATGAGTAAGTGAGAACATAGGAGAACTGAGTACACCTGACCAATAGGGTACTGCAGTAGAGGAGACGAGTGAAGGAGATATAAGAAGTAGATTAGAGGCCATGGTAGTATGGCGGAAATTATGTGAAACGCCGTGGTGACGACGGCAGGAATAGCGCAGACTGAGATTTTGGTGAAGCCGCACAGGAAGACGGCAATTATGGAGCAATATGAAGTATGGAGGTATGGAGTAATATGGAGACTGAGATGTTGAAGCCGTAGAGGAGGACGGCATAGATATTGAGAATAAGGAGATAAATGAGAATGGGGTTATTGGGAGGCCGTAGAGGAGGACGGCAGTGATGGTGAGAGGTGTTGGGAGATGGGCGGAGTTGTGGTTGAGAAAGTGGGGAGCACAGTTCCAGAGAGGGAACGAGAGTAGCGGATATGAAAGAAGGAGAGTAGAAAATTGCAGCGAGAGTCTAATTGTTTGGAAGCTAGATGCAATCGTTCTACACTGAACATAAAAGTGAGCTGAGTAGGTCCGAACGATGGACTACTGCATTGGTGGAAGAGAAGAGGAAAGAGGCAGGGAAGCCATAGATTAAGGGAGAGAGACGTAGAGAATGGGAGAAAGTGAGAAGTCACAGAGAGGAGACGGAAAAGAATTACGAGATTACTAAAAGAGCATATGGAGAAACTATAGAGAATATGGCGGTAGATGAGGGCCATAGGGAAATGGCGAAGATATAGAGAAAATGAGATAATTAGAAGTGATAGTCTAGACGGAGCTGATAACGGAGTTGAGGAAGATGCAGAAAATTTTTCGGCAGTTGCCAGAGTCTTGTGAAGACTTTGAAATGTAGACAACGTAGAAAAGATATGTAATAAGAAGAACGATTAATGAGATAGGCGGAATTTCAAGATAATTCGCGTAGGCGGGATAATAAACTTGGGAGTAGAGATAAAAGGGATGGTAAATGGCTAATGAAGTTAGAAAGGTCTAGTAAGAGTACTAAAGGAGCGAACGATAAGGTGTGTTATGAGTTGTATTATGTACAAGGTGTATTATGAAATGAGTTGTATTATATACAAGGTGTAATATGAAATGAATTGCATTATGTACAAGTTGTAACATGAAAAGAGTTGTATTCAGTAAAATGTATAATATGAAAACAGTTTCTTAATGGAAAATGTATACTATTAAATAGAAATTGTAGACAGGAAGATGTGTGAGGTTGATTGGAAGTAGAAAATAGCGGGTCTTATTGGGACAAGAATGGGTATCGAGAGGGACGCAGTTCATAGAGGGAAGAGAGTGAGTGGAGAGTTTTCGGGGAAATTTTCTATGTGAGATAAAAATTTTTTTAAGGGGGAAAATATGTGAACGGTGGTTTTGAACGGTGGTTTGGTTTTGATAAAGGAAAGGAGTGTGGAAAAATGGTTTAAGAAATATAAATAAGTTTAGTTACAGATTATTTGTCATTGTTGCAGGGAGATAAGATGAGTAAAGTAAGGCTTTGTCTTAAGGGAGGAAACTCCACATATTTCGGTTGGTAGGAGAAATGTTTAATTTAGGTTAAGTAGATTTAGAATGTTATCAGTTATGGGTTAGAAAATTAGCATATGACGAATTTGTTGTAAGCGTTAAAGAAGAAGGTATGCTATTGAGGTAAAACATCCAAAGGGGGATAATGTAAGATTATGTCCCTTGCAGGTTTTAGTGAGTTGTGCTCACAAATAAAAAAAAGTATGCACGCACGTGAAAAGTTGAGATGTGTGGACACAGTTCAGGGAAAACGAATAATGTTAGAACGGGGATCGGGCAGTCGGGTTTGAGACGCGCTATGCGTAGGAAGGAAAAAGGGTTTTCTCTCAAGTGTTAAAGTTAGACTTGAGAAACGCGCTCAGCGTAATAGATGTGTGAGAAAACATACTCAGTCTTAGATGATTAGCAAGAATTATGCTGTGAGAAATAGAGTGTATAGAAAACGCTCAGTACATTATGTACCATAAATTTGATGTACGGCAGTATTTTTATTGTGATAGTATTTTATTCTGAGGACATGATAGTTGTGAAAGAAAAGAAAGTGTATTTCGTTTGAGGAAAGAAACCCAGGTACGTTGAACACTTTTATATATCAGTAACATGTGTAGCTCTGCAGACCAGGTCTGAGCAGAGAAGAATAATAGACGAAAATCTTGGCAAAGTGACAGCCCTGGCGGTAAGGCCAGTTTTCTCTTAGTTAGATATACCAAGAGACATATGAAAAGAAACCAAAAATAAACAGTCAGTACAGAAGAGAGACAAGAAGTTTCTATCTGAAGAATTAAATGACATTGTGATAGCTGAAATAAGCTAGTAGTAAGAAGACAAGAAATTGCAGTTTTGAATAATGAAATACTTGTGTTGCTGAAGAAGCTGTTGTTATGAAAGACTGCTAACCTTGTTAATAAAGTTCAACCTTTGACATCTTCACTGCTATTACTCAGGTAAATTCGTTTGAATCAACAGAGAGTATGAGAAAATATTTTTGTCAGTCTGAGAGAAGGAAGTTTGTCACATTTACCTTACTATATACTATCTACTGAAAGGGCAGTGGTCCGAACCTTCTAATACGATCCACGGCCACATTGATTTTCTTGCTTTGAACGCACACACGCAGAACGTGTGTACAGGGGCGTGCTTAAAATATTTGACACCCGGAGCGAATTCTACCTATGCCTACCAACCCCCCATAAAGAAACACAAATGCATGGTATAATAATTTAACCAGTAAAGAGCGTAATCATTAATATTGCTCCAATTTGATTTTCTTGCTTTGAACGCACACACGCAGAACGTGTGTACAGGGGCGTGCTTAAAATATTTGACACCCGGAGCGAATTCTACCTATGCCTACCAACCCCCCATAAAGAAACACAAATGCAAGTATATATTTAACAGTAAGAGCTATCATAATATTGCCAACTGCGTTTTTTTGAAGATTTGCAAGTAGACGTCTGATAGTGTACGAAGAAGAAGACGATAATAGTGATCGATGGCTGTTAAAGAAGATTATTATGTATTTACATGTTGACCACACTCAGTTTTGTTAGCAGTTTAGTCTACGCGGTAACAATTCTATCTTCGGCCAACATGATGTATTTTGCACCATTGTTAATTGTAAGTGAACGCGATAATAGGATTACGTCACTAGGTGTTGATGACGTGATAAGGTGCTGCGCTAATATATGCAAACGGTCGTTCTTGGCCTTTTGTTGTAAAAATCCGCTATTGCTCCCAAGTTATTGAAGTTTTACAGTTCTCCTACGTGGCTTTTGAAATTGCGAAGGTCGCCACTATTATTCTATATGATGCCGAACTTGAGTATTCAACTTCGATGAGTATTTTATGCAGAGGAATCTTTACGGGAGTCAATCAATTATATTTTATCTCCATATTCTGGTTCTCGCTACTTGGATGGTAACCGCTGCCGGCATCTCTAGTATATAGGCCAGATATGTAACGATGTATTATGGACTGTAGGAGACTCATATCATGTATGTACATTCCACGTTTGCCATGAACATTGCTGTATATTACGTCGATTAAATATGCCGTTTCATGTGGACACATTCACGACAGTTCTTCTCAAGTATATTCGAAAGAATGAAAAGTTTTGGCACCCATAACATTCATGATAGCGTGATTAGCACGATCCACATAATCAAGTATACTAACAAATCTATAACTCAAAATCCCAACGTAACAATGGCACACACCACTTCAGGTTGTCACCCCCGGGCGACCTGAATTCTCACACCCGCATCCCCCTTTAAGAACGAAATGGTGTGTGTTTAATCATATTTGTACATGTGCATGACATCATCATTAAATAACTTTTTTTCCTTTTCGCGTTCCATTTAGCGCCGAGCTGCAACTGCATCGGGCTCGTACCAGAAATCCTGCATCAAAGATTCCAGGTGCTCTTCTAGCCCAGTTTTTGTAGCAGGTTGTTTGACATGATGAGGTTACCAGTCACGTAAACAACCTTATATTAGTAGCATCTTGGGTCTTGCCTCAAGAAGCAGTTGTTCTGTTTTTCTTGTATCCTCAGAGACTCACCCGGATATACATAGGGCATTTGTGCATGCACGTTAGTGCAATCATGGATTTATACACATGCATGCTTGTGTTTAAATATGTATGTATAAACGCTCGTATTATATGCGCGTGTCTGAATATATATGTGTGTAATTCTTGTGCATATCAGTAAATATAAGACGGTATGGGGGGAAGACAACAAGAAGGTGATCAGAGTATACATTGACATCAAACAGCGACATCGTTGCAACCAACTCTGATTAAAGTTACTTCGGAACTCTGGGTATTATTTTTGGGTTAGCAGTTATACAGTCTCGTTCATTCCTCTGACCCCTCGAAAAGATAATTTCCAGCGGGCTCAACTTCTGTTTGGGCAAGCGATACTTGGTTTATTAATAGTTGTAACTGGGTTAACACTGACCATTTTTACAGGCTCTTCATTAACTCGCACCGTATGTCACCTTCAAATCGTGCAATCGATTTTTCAATCACTTCCAGGTGAGCAAAGCTCTGAAAATTGGCATAGTTGTGTATTCCCCATGACAATACAATAAGCAGTCGTAAAAATAATAAAATTAATAAAATTGAAATTAATATTTATATATATTTTTTTGTATAAAAAACATAACTAAAATGGGCGATAACTGCAAATAATCTAGGTGTATTCTTTCCAACAAGATTGTCTCTCTTGAATCTTCATTTCCCCTCCCCCCTCCCCCCCCCCTCCCCCCCCACCCTCCCCCCCACCCCCCCCCTCACCCCCCCCCCCCCCCCCCCCCCCCCCCTTATCCCCTCCCTCCCCAAATAACAAATGTAAAAAAAAAAAAAAATAAAAAAATATTAACTTTCCGTGTAATATACTGAATTATGAAATCCACCTGCTGTGCTGGAGACTTGTTTGTCGCAAAGTGATGTCAATAGCGGATCGATTACATTTGACTTAAATTTAAAAACAAAAAAACATTAAAAAGTATACAAATATATTTTAAACACAGAGTAAGCGAGGAGCTGTATTTAACACCTAGCCCCCCCCCCCCCCCCCTCCAACAATGCAAGAGGTAGAAAGCATTGTCCAGAAAGCTCGGTGCAAGTCAGCTCCAGGTCCTAATGGTGTTCCATATATTGTGTATAAGAGATGCCCTGAGGTGCTCAAACGACTGCTCCGTTTACTGAAGAATGCGTGGAAAACCCAGCTTGTAAGCAAGGAATGGAGAAAGGCGAACGGAGTCTACATCCCGAAGGAACAAAATTCCACAGACATCAGTCAGTTCAGGCCACTCTCACTACTTAATGTGGAAGGGAAGATGTTCTTCTCATTGATGGCGAAAAGGCTGACTACATACCTCCTGGCAAATGGGTACATTGACACTACGATTCAGAAAGGATGTATCCCAGGTACACCAGGATGTCTAGATTATGCCACAATGATCTTGGAAGCAACCCAAAAGTCAAATTCTGACAGAACGAACCTCCATGTAATCTGGTTGGATCTAGCAAATGCTTATAAATCCGTTCCACACCAGATGTGGTGGCAGGCCCTGGAAATGAATCATGTTTCACAAGAGATTGCAGCAATGCTGAAGCTGTATTTCGCAGGGTTTGTCGGATTTTCAACCAGAGAGTACACAACGAAGTAGATTGGCCTTGAGGTTGGAATTGCGATGGGATGTACCATCTCTCCGATACTATTCGTAATGGCTATGCAGGTAATCCTCAATGCGGCTGAAGTAATAGCTATAGGTCCAAAGCTCGGTGGAATGTGTCACATGCCACCACTCAAAGCATTCATGGATGACACAACACTTCTGACATCAGATGAACATCAGGTCCAAAGTATGTTAGCACGCCTGGATGAACTAGTCAGCTGGTGCAGAATGAGCTTCAAACCTAAGAAATCGAGAAGCCTATCAGTCAGGAAAGGGAAGATAGGAGAGGTCATATTCATTTTTTCCAACCAAAGAATCCCTACTGTCATTGAGGAACCTGTTAAATATCTTGGCAGGGTAAACGATGCCTCATTAAAAGACTCGAAGGCAGTGCAACAGACAATAGAAATGGCAGACAGAGGGCTACAGATCATAGACCAAAGCAGACTCCTAGGAAAATTCAAACTGTGGTGCCTTCAGTTCATGTTGATACCTAAGTTGCTGTGACCACTGCTTATATATGAAATAAGCACAAGTGCAGTGGAAGCTATACAGCAGAAAGTCAACAAGTTCATGAGGAAATGGCTAGGGGTACCACAAGATCTGTAACATGTACTGCAAAAAGTCAAAACTTCTGCTTCCCTTCAAGTTAGTTGCTGAAGAGTACAAAGGCATGCAAGGCTTTCAAAAAATGCAACACGAGTCAGCAGATGGCGTGGTTACGTCCATTCAGCACACACTGAAAACGAGAAGGAAGTGGAGAGTGGAAGAAGCTGTTGATGCTGCCCAAGAGTCACTCAGAGGGAGGTAATCGGATACACACAAACGAATAGACGGGGATTTGGTCATGGAGACATCCATTGGTGGTCCAAGGCATCAAGCAAGGAGCGCAGAGACATGGAAGTTCAGGAGATACGAGGAGCTGAGAATGATAAGAGGTTGCAAAAAAGCAGTGCAGCAAGCCCAACAAGGCCAATGGACTACATGGGAAGGAGTCCTGCAGAGGTCCTTGACATGGAATGATATACGGCATATGGCACCTCTTAGGCTCAGCAGTAGAAATTAAAAGAAGACTTGCAATTGCTTCACATAAACTAATACAGATGAAAAACCTATGGCAAGGCATAAGCAAAGAAACAAAGTTACAACTGATCAGAGCATGTATATTCCCAGTAGCAACATATGGCTGCGAGACTTGGACACTCAATAAAACAGTTGCAAAAAAGATTACATCATTCGAAATGAAAAGCTACAGAAGGATGTTGAGAATACCCTGGACAGAAAAAAAGACCAACAGAGAAGTACTGCACTCACTAAACGTACAGGAACATTGGCTCCTAAATACCATCGCAATAAGGAAGCTGAAATTTTTCGGTCATATAAAAAGACATAATAGTCTGGAAAAAATAGTGATGGAAGGCATGGTCCCTGGAAAAAGGGGAAGGGGTCGACCTAGACGACGGTGGACCCAGGACATCACAGAGAGTCTGAACTTGTCTTTGGCTGATGCAGGTCGACTTGCCCAGAATCGTGATGCGTTCAGAGCAGCTGTAATGGAGACAACGTTCTGGAAAGAATACGTCACATGATGAGGCTCAGCTTCGTTGTTAGATCAATGTATGACCTGCTGCCACAAATCTTATGAGATGGGGAAAGTCGGATGATGAGCAGTGCCCCCTGTGCCAGGGGAGGCAGACACTTGAATACGTGCTGTCAGCGTGTAAGATGTCATTAGGGAAAGGGCGATACACTTGGCGCCACAACAAAGTGCTAAATGAGCTGGCTGCGACAATAGACCTGGCAAGGATGAAGGCGAATAGCAAAGCCAGGCCGAGCACCGCAAATACATACTTTCTGAGAGCAGGAAAGTCAGCACGCCCCAAACCGAGTTAACCAGGTAGCACTTTACCATATCTTCTTGACTGTGCAAACGACTGGGAGATGGCGGTAGACCTACCAGGACGAAGGGCATATCTAGGGAGTATCAGAAAATACGGAGACGGCACAGTCAAGAAGATATGGTAAACTGCTACTTGGTTTACTTGGTTTGGGATGTGCCGACTTTCCTGCTCTCAGAAAGTATGTACTCGTATTTTCAGTGCTCGGTCTGACTTTGCTGTTCGCCTTCACCCTTGCCATGTCTACTGTAGCAGCCAGCTAATTTAGTACTTTTTTGTGCGCCATGTGATCGCCCTTGCCCTAATGTCACCTTGCAAGCTGAGAGCACATGTTCGCGTGTCTGCCTCTCATGGCACAGGGGGGCACTGAGCATCATCAGACTTTCCCCATCTCACAAGGTTTGCGGACGATGGCAGGCGGTCATACATTGATCTGATAATGAAGCTCGATCTAAGAGGTGCCATATGCCGTATATCAACCCATGTCAAGGACTTTTGCAAGACTCCTTCCCACGTTGTCCATTGGCCTTGTTGGGCCTGCTGCACTGCTTTTAGCATCCTCTTATCATTCTCATCTCCTCGTATCTCATGAATTACCATATATCTGCGTTCCCTGTTTGATGCCGTGGACCACCAGCGGATGTAACCATGGCCAAATCCCCGTCTATTCGTCTGTGTTAATCCGATTACCTCCTGATGACGTCCAATTTATATTATGATTGAGTAATTGGCCGCCAAATGACGCGTGCACCATGGGTTGAGTGATGGTGCCCGTGGTCTGGTTTTGTGAAGTGTGCAGAGGTGTTCAGACAAACAATGATCATACAAAATAACAGGGCAATCCACATTAGAACGTCAGTAAACTCACGACGTATAAAGTCAATGATTCTTGTAACAGCCGATGACGTTTTTCTTCATTATTTATTGTGGACGCCACAGTGACAAAATGGTTACGCGAATATGTAGGCACATCAAACAGTCATTATCACAGCAACATTCAATACAGCAATGGACGGTAGACAGCATTACAATGATGAGTCAGATGCATGTTATATTTCATAGTGCTGTAAATGTAGTCAGGTGAAAAACTCCATCCTTTTCTATAACAGCCAGGAGATAACCAGATGTATGAGATCAGTTCACTCTCCTTAATCTGACTTCAGCAAGACAGGCACGTCTGCTGAAGTATAAATAATGTCCTCAAAAATATCCTCTAGATAACAAAGGTTTTCAAACCTAGTTCATGTAACAAAGTAGCAAGTAATAGTCCTTGGGACATGCATCAACCGATGCAGTACAATACAGCGACATGTGAGCTGGGAAAACATCTCGTGACGACGCCTTTCGAAGACAGGCTATGAATCAAAAATCGCTCACGACCAAAAATCGATAGAGTTAATGAAAGGTTAATTTACCTTGCCTTCAGGAAATACACAGAAATATTACGCCTCCCCGGCATGTGGAAATACACTAGAGGTATTATCTCGAATAAACGAAATATCCATTAAGAGGACTTCACATTCCTGACAGAACAAAAAAATAGCGGAGATCCCCTCTTCAGCGAGGCATCTTTCTAGCTATTCAAAATCGCTCACTCCACTCACTGGTGGGCGGAAATCGCTCGACCAACAAGCAAGACCAGTCATGCGCAGTCCAGCGCAAAATGACCACAGCTCAGAACTTAAGACGCAAGGACCTTTACTACGAACCAGCGTAAGAATGATTACCTTAAAAGGATAACCCAACAGGTTGCCAACCGTTTTCTGAGAAAACGGCCTAGCATAGCAAACTTAACTGCATTCAATACCAACGCGAGGAGACAGCTGCTTACCGAGAACAGTGACTATAAATTTCAAGCAGTTGTTGCCCTTGCGTTATAAAATATATATCGTAATAAAACGATGTTGCGAGAATTTCTCACGCAACACCTCCCTCAGCTTTGAGCGACTCTAGAGCAGCACCAACAGCTTCATCCACTTTCCACTTCCTTCCAGTTTTCAGTGTGGGCTGAATGGACTTAACTATGTCATCTGCTGACTCGCACAGCATCATTGCGAGCCTTGCCTTTCCTACTTTGTATTCTTCAACAATTGACTTGAAGGGAAACACAAGCTTTGCCTTCTTGCAGTACCGAGCTACGTCTGACAGATCTGGTGGTACTCCTAGCCATTTCCTCATGAACTTGTTGACCTTTTGCTCTATAGCTTCCACTGTACTTGTGCGTATTTCATATATAACCAGTGGCCATAGCAAATTAGGTATCAACATGAACTGAAGGCACCACAGTTTGAGCTTTCCTAGAAATCTGCTTTGGTCTATGATCTGTAGTCCTCTGTCTGCCATTTCTATTGTCTGTTGAACTGCCTTTGAGTCTTTTAATGAGGCATCATACACCCTGCCAAGACTTTTCACAGGTTCCTCAATGACAGTTCGGATTCTTTGGTTTGAAACCATGAATGTGACAACAGATATTTTCCCTTTCCTGACTGATAGGCTTCTAGACTTCTTAGGTTTGAAGCTCATTCTGCACCAGCTGACTAGTTCATCCAGGCGCGCTAACATTCTCCGGGTCTGGTGTTCATCTGATGTCAGAAATGTTGTATCATCCATGAACGCTTTACGCGGTGGCATGTGACACTTTCCATTGTGATTCGGACCTGTTGCAAATCCTTCAGCCGCTGTAAGGATTACCTGCATAGCCAACACGAATAGTATCGGAGAGATGGTACATCCCATCGCAATTCCAACTTGTAGGTCAATCCACTTCGTTGTGTACTCTCTGGTTGGAAATCTGACAGAGAACCCTGATAAATACAGCTTCTGTATTTCTGCACTTTCTTGTGGAACGTGGAACATTTCTAGGGCCTGCCACAACATCTGGTGTGGAACTGATCCATACGCTTTTGCTAGATCCAACCAGATTACATAAAGATTTGTTCTGTCAGACTTTGCCTCTTGAATTGCTTCCCAGATCATTGTGGCATGCTCTAGACACCCTGGTGTATCTGGGATACGTCCTTTCTGGATGGTAGTGTCAATGTATCCATTCTCCAGAAGGTATGTGAGAAGAAAATCTTCCCTTCCACATTAAGTAGTGAAATTGGCCTGAACTGACTGATGTCTGTGGAATTTTGTTCCTTCAAGATGTAGATTCCATTCGCTTTTCTACATTCTTTGCTTACAAGCTGGTTTTTTCAGAGCATTGTTCGGCAAAAGGAGCAGCCGTTTCAGAACTACAGGACATTTCTTATTCACAACAAATGGGACACCATTAGGACCTGGTGCTGACTTGCACCGTGCTTTCTGGGCAATGCTTTCATGCTCTGTTTTATGTCAATCGCCTATGTGAGTTGTTAATCAGAATCGGACTAGAACAAAATAAAGTACAGATCTAATCTGCCTCTATTAACAAGCCTGATGTACTTGGAAATACTTAGAATTTCTCCTGGCCCTCTCGCCAGACAACCCCAGCGACGTACACTTATCGATCAGAGACAGAAGTTAATTCTTGTCATATCTTTAGGAGTGCAGACAGTAGTCACAGCGGAGTAGATCTAGTTGTGACTTTGTGTGTAACTGTCTAAGAATTTAAACCTGGGCGGCTACTTCAACCGACAAACTGGATGTACATGTTCCTCATGTGGACGTGTTGTTTCTTTCCAGTGTTGTGACTGTAATTGCGCGTTTTCATATTCCATCTTTCACTTTCTTTCTTTAACACTGTTTGCCTTCTTTCTGTTATCTCTATTTCAATGTTGTTTATTCCATACGTGATGCCGTACAAATTAGTTAAGTAAATGTTCTCCTTGATTGTTACATATAGTTTTTTTTTAAATTCCTTGAGAGATGTTTTTGTATTGGTTATTTATCTTTTGAGTTGGATGATTTAGATATTTATTAAATCGAGACAAAAGATTTGATACAGTACCAGACAAGCAGTTCTCCTGAGTTTTATGTGTCCTCTCGGTATCTGTATAATCAAGTCATATAGGGAAGGCGTGTCTTCACCGACAAAAACAACAGCAGATGTGGAAATCAAGATTGAGGTCTCTTAGTACCCTGGTATCTTGGTTGGTGGACGTCACGCATGTAGATAATCACCACCATTGATTCTGTCTATCATATTCTATTTTTGCACCTCACTTCAATTTTTACACTCGAGCTAGGAGCTTGTGCCTTCCACATTCGCATTTGAAAATCCGTTCAGCGACAATGATCCAAAGTAGTGTATAAGATGGTAGATGAAACTATTTTGTACCGAGTTATGACCTCGTGTCAATTTTGGCCAAAAGTGGAGATAAAATAAAACCGCATTAAGGCAACGATATATTTATTTTTGTTTATAATAATAATAATAATAGCCCCTTCAGTCATAACTGACTATGGGAATGCGCCCCTGAGGTGGCAGCCTGTTTATTGTTTACTATTCAGAGGCAAGTGTTTCTCTCAATGTTTCCCTCTCTGCTATAGTACTTGAGTAGTTCTTTATTACGTGAGGCCAAGTGTTTCTCTTAATGTTTCCCTCTCTGTTATTGTACTTGAGTAGTTCTTTATTACGTGAGGCCAAGTGTTTCTCTCAATGTTTCCCTCTCTGTTATTGTACTTGAGTAGTTCTTTATTACGTGAGGCCAAGTGTTTCTCTCAATGTTTCCCTCTCTGTTATTGTACTTGAGTAGTTCTTTATTACGTGAGGCCAAGTGTTTCTCTCAATGTTTCCCTCTCTGTTATTGTACTTGAGTAGTTGTTCTTTATTACGTGAGGCCAAGTGTTTCTCTCAATGTTTCCCTCTCTGTTATTGTACTTGAGTAGTTCTTTATTACGTGAGGCCAAGTGTTTCTCTCAATGTTTCCCTCTCTGTTATTGTACTTGAGTAGTTCTTTATTACGTGAGGCCAAGTGTTTCTCTCAATGTTTCCCTCTCTGTTATTGTACTTGAGTAGTTCTTTATTACGTGCTCCCTTTTCGTTCCCTGCGTAGCATTGAGCCACCACTGTAGCTGGTCCACCAGAAGGAAGTCTGCACTAAAGTATTTATTTCGCTGTCAAGTAGAATCTGTGAGTCAGTTATAGTTAATGACTTCATTGAAGTCAGTATATACAGTATAACGGAACACAGTGATTGTATTACTTCATCTTTGTGACTGTATCACTTCATCTTCGTGACAGCATCACTTCATCTTCGTGACAGTGTCACTTCATCTTTGTGAGAGTATCACTTCATTTTCGTGACAGTATCACTTCATCTTTGTGACAGTATCACTTCATCTTTGTGACAGTATCACTTCATCTTTGTGACAGTACCAATTCATCTCTGTGACAGTACCACTTCATCTTTGTGACAGTACCACTTCATCTTTGTGACAGTACCCCTTCATCTTTATGACAGTACCGTTTCATCTTTGCGACAGTATCACTTCATCTTTGTGACAGTATCACGTCATCTTTCATGAAGATTGAGCATCTTCTGGAAGACATATGAACAGTTCAAAGATCCCCAGTTTTTAAAAATTCACATAGTAGTGACAATTAACAGACATTTTATGTCGAGGAATGTTTATTTATGACCCTTCAGCTTCCTAAGGTGCTTAACCCGTCGATAAATTCATGCTAAGCCTTTCTGTCCTGTTCCATCCGTTCAATACCTTTCCGTGACTCCTTTATCCCTTTCATGTCTGTGGTTCCGAACAATATCATACTCCTTCTCTCTCTCTCTCTCTCTCCCCCCCCCCCCCCCCCCCGATCTCCAGGAAAGTGAGATCAGATGCATAGCCTTCTCAGATAAGTGCGAAAAAAATAGGAGGCCCCGTTACAAATCCCTCGGCAGTTGGAAATCGTAAAGAGTAGGCCATACGGCCGCTGCTCTGGCAAAATTTACAAAAAATAAGAAACCTATCCACCACAAAAATTTTTATAAAATGTGTGATTCCTTTATTCACACATTAAGATCCTCGCTGGTGCTAACGGAGTTTGTGTACAGTGCTGAAAATCGTGTGTGATCAAAGGGAGGAAATCGGAGCACTGATGGAGTTATCCGTGTGCAATGAAGATGGTCCTCAAACCAAATCGAATCAAACCAAATTAGACCAAAGCAAACCAAATCAAACCAAATCAAATCAAACCAAATCAAACCAAATCAAACCAAATCAAATCAAACCAAATCAAACCAAATGTCTGTCTTCAGTCCCCTGTAAATATCTTGTTTTCTTCATTTCTTTACTTTCTTATTACTGTTTTTTTTTTAAATGCAGAACGCATACACATTAATGTATTCCATTACCTCTTCATTTTTTTTTTCTCTTTCCATGAAACGCGCTCTATTCGTCTATAAATTCACATCTCAACGGCCTGAGTTCTTTCTTCCAACTACTTGTTCATTGGCCATCTAAATGGTCCTT
Organism: Oreohelix idahoensis; assembly: GCA_024509875.1. Lineage (NCBI taxonomy): Eukaryota > Metazoa > Mollusca > Gastropoda > Stylommatophora > Oreohelicidae > Oreohelix > Oreohelix idahoensis. The sequence continues at coordinate 24,855 of JAMPIV010004648.1, forward strand.
AACTTTGCCCTTGAATTCAATCAATCAATACCCTTTCGCTCCCCAAGGAGCATAGGCCTTCAACAAACGCATGCCAAGTCTTCCTGTCACGTGCCATCAGCTCAAGTTTTTTTTCCACGTCTTCCTCTTCGTGTACACTTTTGTCTCAAGTTCTTATTTCCGTGTGTTTGTGATCTACCTGTACCTCTACCTCTACCTGTACCTGTACCTCTACCTGTACCTCTACCTCTCCTTCTCTGGGGATTCCAGAACGAGGACTGCCTTGTAATGCTATCAACAGGTTTCCTCAATGTGTGTCCTATCCATCGCCAGCGTCTTCTTCTCAACTCTTGTTCCACTGGCACTTGTCTAGTTCTTGTCATCAGGTGACCTTGTTATACCATCTTAATCCTTCTATTCTAAGCAAGGACTTATTTATGAATGTCTGTAGATTTGTGGTTGTTGTCTTTGTTGTTCTCCATGTTTCACAGCCATACAATAGGACTACCTTTACTACTCTTACAATATGGAGCATAAAGGCAGGAAGGACGAGAACTGGTCACCTCCCACCTCATAAAGCTGGACCTAGTATCGTGAAGTCTCTAACACTTCACTCCACCACGGCAGTATCTGTCTTGGGACTACCGATTTTGTTAGCTTTGTTGGGGGGCATGTAAACTTGTTGGTGGCATGTAAACTTGTTGGTGGCGTGTAAACTTGTTGGTGGCATATAAACTTGTTAGTGGCATGTAAACTTGTTGGTGGCGTGTAAACTTGTTGGTGGCATGTAAACTTGTTGGTGGGGTGTAAACTTGTCGGTGGCATGTAAACTTGTTGGTGGCATGTAAACTTGTCGGTGGCATGTAAACTTGTTGGTGGCATGTAAACTTGTTGGTGGCATGTAAACTTGTTGGTGGCATGTAAACTTGTTGGTGGCATGTAAACTTGTTGGTGGCATGTAAAGTTGTTGGCGGCATGTAAACTTGGTGGCATGTAAACTTGTTGGTGGCATGTAAACTTGTTGGTGGCATGTAAACTTGTTGGTGGCGTGTAAACTTGTTGGTGGCGTGTAAAATTGTTGGTGGCGTGTAAAATTGTTGGTGGCGTGTAAACTTGTTGGTGGCATGTAAACTTGTTGGTGTCATGTAAAATAATTGGTGGCGTGTAAACTTGTTGGTGGCGTGTAAACTTATTGGTGGCATAAAACCTTTTGGTGGCATGTAAACTTGTTGGTGGCATGTAAACTTGTTGGAGGCATGTAAACTTGTTGATGGCATGTAAACTTGTTGGGTGGCATGTAAACTTGTTGGTGACATGTAAACTTGTTGGTGGCGTGTAGACTTGTTGGTGGCATGTAAACTTGTTGGTGGCGTGTAAACTTGTTGGTGGCGTGTAAACTTGTTGGTGGCGTGTAAACTTGTTGGTGGCATGTAAACTTGTTGGTGGCATGTAATTTTTTTGGTGGCATGTAAACTTGTTGGTGGCATGTAAACTTGTTGGTGGCATGTAAACTTGTTGGTGGCATGTAAACTTGTTGGTGGCGTGTAAACTTATTGGTGGCGTGTAAACTTGTTGGTGGCGTGTAAACTTGTTGGTGGCGTGTAAAATTGTTGGTGGCGTGTAAAATTAATGGTGGCGTGTAAACTTGTTGATGGCATGTAAACTTGTTGGTGGCATGTAAAATAAATGGTGGCGTGTAAACTTGTTGGTGGCGTGTAAACTTGTTGGTGGCGTGTAAACTTGTTGGTGGCGTGTAAACTTGTTGGTGGCGTGTAAACTTGTTGGTGGCGTGTAAACATGTTGGTGGCATGTAAACTGTTGGTAGCATGTAAACTTGTTGGTGGCATGTAAACTTGTTGGAGGCACGTAAACTTGTTGTTGGCATGTAAACTTGTTGGTGGCATGTAAACTTGTTGGTGGCATGAAAACTTGTTGGTGGCATGCAAACTTGTTGGTGGCATATAAACTTGTTGGTACCATGTAAACTTGTTGGTGGCATGTAAACTTGTTGGTGGCATGTAAACTTGTTGGTGGCATGTAAACTTGTTGTGGCATGTAAACTTGTTGGTGGCATGTAAACTTGTTGTTGGCATGTAAACTTGTTGGTGACATGTAAACTTGTTGGTGGCATGTAAACTTGTTGATGGCATGTAAACTTGTTGGTGGCATGTAAACCTGTTGTTTAATATTTCACTCTCATTGCCTCGTTTTCTCCCTCCCCCTCTCTCTCTCTCTCTCTCTCTCTCTCTCTCTCTCTCTCTCTCTCTCTCTCTCTCGCAGAATGTCAGACGGGCCTGCGTGCCCAATTCTCAACCCTTTGAAAATAAAGTTCGTTCGTTCGTTCCTTCCTTCTCTTTTAATTCCCATTAGACACTGTCAGGTCTGGCCTTTGTGGGGCCAGAATATCACTATTCTGGCGGTGTGGGCCCCTGGAGTTAAGATTACAGTTTTGTTATAATACGTTTTATGTCAAAATATAGCTAACTAATATATTATTGTTGTAATTTGTATACAATGTGAAAAGCAGGTATTATTGATATCTAATTTTAAATAATCTTCACAGCTTATTTTTTTTTTCAAAACTGGAGGTGGGAACCCAAGAGTGGGGCAGGATTGGACTGGAATAGGTTAAATCGGCCTAATGCCGGCCCTAGGCACTGCCGCCACAGTATTACTTCTCAATTTTATCAATAAACACGTGACCTGTAGTGACAGTAGATAAATGGGAAGTAATCTGATCATTCGAGGTAGTGACTTTTGTCAGACAAGAATTTCTTCCCTTTAACCACATTTCACTCTTCACTCCGGGACAGGGAAACCCGAGGTTTTATTATCGTAACAGATAATATGAAAGTTAATAATAGTTCATAAATTGTTATTTGTATAAGAATTTGCACATAAAAAGGAAACAATTTAAAAACGGATATTACATTTAAGAAAATAAATAATATAAACATAAAGGTAAGTTTCAGGCAGTCGTGAGAAATAAAGAAGTAGAAAACCAGACTACAGAAAAACAACAGATGTGAAAGGCTTGCCGGAGAATCGAACCCAGTGCCTTCCAAACGGCACCATCGCCTAGCTACGGAAGAGAATCGCACTATCATGCCTGCCAGCTAGGCACCACAAAAATAGTGCTTCATATCCGGTGTTACGTGTTGAAAATGGCGTACGAAGCACTATTTTTTCCTTGAACAAAAACAATTTTAAATTTATTTATGACATCTCAAAGCTATGAGGTAGACAATTTTTTTTCCACAATGAAATAATTTTGTTTTAGTTTTCAAATATATGAAAACTTACAGAGAATACTTAATTAGGTTTGGAAGAAAGAAAGGCAATTTTAAAAGAAATGTAGATCAGTTGGTGAGAGATATCGCTCATGTATTCATGCTGATGGAAGACATTTTGAACATTTAAACTAAACTTACGTTATATATATATATATATATATATATATATATATATATATATATATATATATATATATATATATATATATATATATATATATATATATATTTTTTTTTTTTTTTTTTTCTTAACCAGCGGCACTTGGGCTTTCAGCCCTTCGGCCCAATGACATGTCATTGCGAGGCTGGGGAACCTGAGGACTTTCCTTCCAACCCGGTCAGGAGCTTCGCTCCTTCCCATCCACAGCGGGTTTATCACAGGAGCGTTCAGGATTATTCAGTCAAATGTCCGGCCGTAAACATTTCTTCAAACGCTAACGCCCGGGTTTGAACAATGAACACCTGGTCGCCAGTACAACGCCGAAGCCATTACACCAGCGCGGCTCATATATATATATATATATATATATATATATATATATATATATATATATATATATTCACTTACTTAGTCTTTCCCCCTCTACCGTGAGGCGTAGAGGTTTGGGAGAGAGAGCGCCAGACTATTCTATCGGCTGTCTTCCTCCTAGCCTGGTTCCATTTTAGTTCTCGGTCCTTCAAAGATTGTCTAATGTTGTCCTCCCAGCGGACTCTGGGTCGTCCTGGGGATCTGGATCCCTGGCTCTTAGTTTCCCATGCTTGTCGTGGTAGCCGTACTTCTCCCATTCTGCAGACATGACCAAACCATCTTAGTTGGGACTGTTCTACTTTGGTCAGCACGGGGTAGCATTTTAGGCCTTGACGTATCGTCTGGTTGCGGACCATGTCTTTTCTTGTTACTTCAACCACCTTCCTCAGATACCTCATTTCTGAGGTTTGGATCTGGCTTTTGTGGGTTGTAGTCATTGCCCATGACTCGCATCTATATGTCAAGACTGGGACATAGGTGGAGCGGTATACAGACATCTTCGTTTTCTTACCAACCTCTCTCTTGCTGAGGAATCCTCGATTTATGGCCTGAAAAAGTCTCCCAGATGCTGCTTTTCGAGTGGCCAACTCTTCTTTGATGCCTCCCTTTCGGTCTATAATAGCTCCGAGGTATTTAAAGTGGTCGACCTGCTCCAGGACCTGTTCTCCCATCTTAATCTGTGTCGTAGATTTTTGATAGGAGAATTAAGACTTGGGTTGGTCCCTTCTGAATAGGTTGGAATGAGTGATAGTCACAGTGTGAGATAGAAATACAAAATAGATTTCCACGAGTGAGGTGGTGGAATAGTGATAGAGGCTGTCTCTGAGAGCGGGAAATCTTCACTCGCTCTCTCACCTATCTTCTACATCAGATCTAAAGTAGTCAGAAAGTCTAACACTTATACATTAAATATATATATATCCACTCACGTGCACGCACATTCAAGTGACGACAGGTAGACACACAGACGTGGGAAAACTATAACAAATGAATATATAAATATTCTAGAACGAGCTGACCAACGCGCTTATTAATTCCAAGAGAAATTTTAATTATCGTCTAAAATTTCTTCACAACACATAGAAATTACATCAAAGCATATACAAATAGTCATAAAGTCAATAAAGATGCTACAAAATTGATAGACCCACAGTAAGATCCTTCCTCTCGATGTTTAGCTCACAGTCCCGTTAAAAGGAACAAAAGTGATAGCCCCCAAAGAGTCACAGATACATAGGGTTTAGTCTAAGCGTTTTTTTTTTCTTCTCGCAAATGTATTAACAGATTTGGATAATCTGATTTAGCCTAAGAAAGAAAAAAATAACTAGCATGTGCAACAATTCTGCAGAAACAAAAAGATTAAGACAGCCAATGGGTGCCAACGTACAAAGGTAAAATCACACTCAGACCTACGTTCGCTCTATTCATTCAGACGAGCACACGTGCACATACTCACAGCTTTGATAGCCACTCCTGGAACAAAAAAAAAACAATATTTTTAGGACTTGTTCATACAGAATCTTCAATGGTAATCTTGCGCCAAGACAACCCCAGGTCCAAAAAAAAAAAAACGGGTTGAATTCACCTCTTCCGGGACCGTTCTCTTGGGAATACTATTGTTTTAGATGTCTGTTTAAGTCACATAAAATTTGTCCAGGCACGAGCGTTAACAACGAGCACAGTGTCGCTAGCTTAGGTTTCTAGAATTGCGGAATGTCAGATCGGTGTCTACTTTCAGGAGGTTACTATATTTGGTCACCACAATACTAGTCAAAACTCTGTCGGACTGTTACTGATATTTGCTTGCCACAACGGGCTGAACTGTACTGAAGAGTATTCTGGAAGAATTAATTCTGTGCGAAGGCCTCTTACTTCATTTAACTGTTAAAGTTCATGTAATGAAAGTTATTAGTTTCTTCACAAATAATGTTCACGTACTAGAACGCTGGCAAAGTTGGGTACCACGTTTCACTATATAAAAATGGAAAGAACACATATCAAATAATTTACATATATGTACTCAATATAACTTACATTTAAACTGCAAGCGTAAACCTTTACTTATCGTTTAACACTTCCCGTGGAATAAGTTATATTAAAATACTCATCATGAATTAGGAATATTCCGTCAACACTCATGAGGCATCTAGCATTATAAATTAGTTTAAAATATTCTCGACTGAGTATTAGCCGTTAAATTAAATTTATTAATAGCCGAATGGGTTTAGCTAGAATTTAATAATTATCTTGCTTTCCACTGTAACTCGTCGACTAAAGAATATACAAACTATTGAAATAATCACTCTGCACACAGAACTAGTTTAAAATGAAATAGGCGATTAAACACTTTATCACTTCACAAAATACTAGAGATCTATTATATATAATATTTACCTCACACAGAACTACAGACTAAACCATGAACTAGAATACTGTAATCTAATGGTAATCTAGAACTCGGCAAATGCCCAAGAAGCTCAGACTTCGCCAAAACACAGATATTAAATCTAGCATAGCGATCTGTCTACTGCAAATTTAAGAGTGAGAATGAAATTAAAGTTTCAAACTTGGGTTAATATTTTAAACCAGACAAAGGAGGAACTCTTTTATTTCGCCAAACCGAAATAATCTCCCCTAGTCCTAACCCTTACGTCAGCTTACACGCGTGACGTAACTGCCATCAGTGACCGAGAGTGCGCGTGTAAGTTTCAAATCTCAGACAGCCGTCTGCAGTGCGGAGCGATTTTTCACGCTACGCCGGGCTATTCAGACGAAAACTCTCATGCGTTGTTGCGAAATGTAGACAATCCGTCTGCCTGCCATGTCCGGCGGAGCGAATTCTCGCACCCCAGGCCCAGAAATCTGGTCGGGCAGCGCTCTGACCGGGGAAACTGCAGACGTTCTGTCTGGCGAGAACCGTATATTCACAGCTATCGTTCGACCGGCAGAGACTGACATCTCCGTAATACCATCACTAGTGCGATTCTCAGTTTTGAGAAAAGACACAGGTAACGTTAAGAAATGAGGATGAAAATATTTTTCGCAAACGAATGGATGCAAAAAAATACGGGAAAAAAAAGTAAACTGCGATAATAAAATAGAGGATACGGGTGAAATGAAGAAGAAGAGGAAATAGGCAATTTATAGATCATAACTGTCTGCGTGACAGAACGTCCCCACTTTAAGATATGGAAGCACTCCATTGTCTACGTTATGGAAATAAATTTCCTATATTCGTAGCTTCAGGGTGTCTGCCTTCTTCCCTCTCATCTCCCCCCTCCATCTCTCTCCAATTCCTACTTAAGTCTACTCCAAAAGTTTCCTTCCTCTGGAATGTCTCCCATGCGCGCTTGAAAGAGCGTCGCCGCTTTTGACATTTTTCAAAGATTTCCTATGATTGCAGTGGAATTTCCCTGCCACTATCGTCATCTTCGTCAGTTTTGGCGATCGTCAGGAGATGGTCGGAGGTCGGCGCTGGTCTTTCCAAGTATCTCTTTAAGAGATTTAAATGGAAAACCTTTTCCTTTCCTTCAAGAGATCTGGTAGTTAGCCTTAGAAATCTCTTTCAGGACGGTAAACGGCCCTTGCCATCCGATCTTCAGTTGGTTATTTCCGGTAGAGAGTAACACCAAAACTTTCTCTCCTGCATCCAGTTCTCTCTCTTTCGCGACTTTCCTGTATCGGTTAGCGTGCTTTGTGCGTGCTCGCTTAAAGTTAGTCGTTGCTAGGTCCCACCCTAGTTTCAACCGTTCCTTTAAATCCGATACGTATTTACTGGCTGAGACAACTGTCTCATCAGCCTTCTGGTCTGTCAGCGACCAAAGTAAGGCTTCAAGCGGGCCCTTAATGGGTCTGCCGAATAAAAGCGTAGCTGGCGGAAATCCTGTGGAAGTATGAGGAGATTCTCTGTAGCCAAATAAAGCTGCCGGAATGCAACAATCCCAATCTTCAGGTTTCACTTGTGCCAGTCTACTTAACATCATGTTGAGGTTTCCGTTAACACGTTCTACTAGCCCATTTCTGGCCAGAGTATAAGGCTTAGTGTAGATGAGCTGGTCCCTCAAGATCTTGACGATCTCATCCATCAACAGGTTTCGGTATGGAGATCCATTATCCGTCAACACTTGTTGAGGGAATCCCAACCGAGTGAAAATCTGCACGAGGGTTTCTGCGACATGCTTGGCATCTGCGCATGTTAGCGGGATAGCTTCTGCCCATAAAGTGCACGTATCGACTAAGGTCAGGATAAACCTGTTCCTTCTTTTAGTCCTTTCTAAGGGTCCTAAAATGTCGATCACAACCCGTTCGAATGGTGTTCCCACTAATGGCATTTCACCCAAAGAGACTGGGGGTGCCCGTTGCTTGGGTGGCACACGTTGGCACTGGGCACAGGATTTAACATATCTGATAACATCAGTATTTACTCCTGGCCACCAATAATGAGTGGTTATCCGTTGGTTTGTGGCGTTCTGTCCCATATGTCCGCTGAAGGGAAGAGAGTGCCCCATTTCTAGGATTTGGCTTCTGTACTGTTTTGGTACTAGGAGCTGGTTGTAACCTTGGTCAGGCTGGCCCGTTCTGCGATAAAGTACGCCATCCTTAGAAAAAATGTCCCCGTGCTGTCTGGGTTCCTTAGCCATGGGCAGTTTCCTAAAGCAGGGTGCCAAAGTAGCGTCCTTGTATTGCGCTTCTTTAAGTTCCATGGGTACCAAATTAGGCGCAGGCTCCCGTTCCTTCTTGGTTTGCCCTCTTGTAGTTACTGCTGCCACAATCGGCTCTTCCCGCCAAGTATGACTGGGCAGATGGGATCATCCATAACAGCCGCTTTGATCACGCCTCTGAAAAAGTCAGAGTGTATCTCCACCAATGCGATGGGAAGCGCTGTAGGTGCATCACTCTTAGAAACTCCACAAAATTGGACGGTCTCTGCTGTCTCTTGACCGGGTTTGACCAGGTTTCTGGCAACAATGCAATCATAAGAAAGCCCCGTGTCAAATAAACAAGAAGTTTGAGAACCGTTCAATGTAACACTACCTTGCGTTGAGGGTCTATCCCCAACAGGTTGGGAATCACTGTCAATAATTCCGCCTTGCGAGACTGTTAATAAGCATCCGATGCGTTTAAGCTCTGTGTGCTCGGTCTGATCATATGTCCCGTGCTCAGGGGTTCTCCCTTTGCCACCTTGACCTTTCTGGCCACGCTGCCATGAAGGGCGGTCGGGTTGATCAGACTGCTTACTGTGGTTGGGGTACTTGTTTTTGTAGAACTTGGATTTTTCAGGAAGGGGGTTTTGGGGTCCAGTTTCTCGGTGGTTATTAGGGTTGGAAGCGTGAGAAGCACGAGAAGACTGCTCTAGATTATTTTTCCGAAAATGCTCTTCTGTCGGTTTACGTTTTGTGGCCGGCAGTTTGGCTAGCGCATTTTGATAGTGCTCAGACTTTTCTAAGATGTCTTCAAGTTTTTCTGCCCCCTGCTCAGCTAGAAATCTCCGGGTATCCGCAGACAAAGTGTTCTTTATTTGTTCTGTTAGAACAAATTCCTCCAGACCTTCATAGGTAGAGGGGAGCTGTGAAAGCTCAAGGCACTTTGTTAGGTATCCCTTCAAACGAGACGAGAACAGTTGAAAAGTTTCAGAGCTCTCTTTCCTGCTGTTGCGAAACAGTTGCAGAAATTTGCGAGCATTCATTTCAAAGCGCTCCAGTAACGCTTTCTTTAACACATCATAGTTGTCTTGTTGGCTGCTTTCCAGTTTGGCGTAAACATCATACGCACTGCTTTTCAGCGCCTGTGAAAGCTTCATGTTCCAACGCGACCTTTCTAAATCGTACAGAGTTGCAATTTTCTCAAATGTCTCTAGGTACGTGTCAATCTTCTCATTAGGACAAGGGAAAGATTCTAGAGCGAAAGACATATCAGTGAGGTGAGTAGATTGAGTGCTAGAAGGATTAGTTAAGGAAGAATGAGGAGAAGACTCTCCTTTGCTGGAGGTAGAGGCAGCACCACGACTTTGAAATTCTAGAGTTTTGAGAGCCAACTCATGCTGTCTCTGTTCCCTCTCCTTCTCATGCTGTCTCTCCTTCTCTCTTTCCTCTTTCTCCTCCCTCTCCTTCTCGTGCTGTCTTTCCTTCTCCTTCTCTCTTTCCTCATGCTGCATCCTGCGAATTTCCATTTCCTCATCCATCTTCTTCTGTTCTCTATCTGCGGCTTCTTTCTCCTTCGCTTCCGCTGCTTTCCTCTCCGCATCATATCTGTCAAGTTCGTCCCTGACAAAAGCTTTCGCTTCTTCTCCGTCCAAACCGTCTTCTCTCGCTTCGTCCCTGAGGAGTTGCCTAAGCTTTGCCCTCTCCGCCATATTAAATCAGTGGCTGAGACTAAGTCGATAAAGACGTAAGAAGAAAAAGGATACTCTGGTTCCTACCACTTGCGAAAAATACCAAACAAAAAATGGTATACTTATAACCTGGGATACCTCCTCCAAAAATATAGTGTCTAACTATCGCTGCTATTAATCGGCAATAAAGCACGTAATGCAGACGACTACGCCAAATAAATGGTAGTTAAGACTACTTACTGAAAAATATGTTGCTACAGTGGAAAACAAAATAATTATTGCAAAAAAAATTTTAGGAGAGAAAAAATATCCCTTAATTTTTAAATCCACTATAAGTTCACCCCTGAAGATAGTTAGGGTAAGGGAGGCAATTACAGGACGTATAGTCTGATCGCGCTCCCTAGCTTAGCTCAAACACCTACTTCTTCAGAACCCTGTGAATGTTATACACTCACAAACTTTACCAGCGTTAAGTATTACAAAATCAGTAATTAACATGTATTCCGACAAAATAACCTGTAACTCAAATGTATAGTGCTCAAAAATGCTGTGGAAAAACAATTATTAGCCGTGTGGTCAGCACGCCCATAAAACAGATCGTTACGTCTAGGGGATAAATTATTTTTTTTAAATACAAAACTCACAAGACATCACACTCTTACTCTATATCAGAATAAAGAAAAATCTCAGACGAGCTGATATTTGTCGTCTCGCCGTCCTACTCTAAGTTCAAACACCGGAAACGAGACCACATTTGTCGTACTCGTCTTCCTATTCTAAAGTTCAAAAATCCTTCGGACGAGACCACATTTGTCGTACTCGTCTTCCTATTCTAAGTTCAAAATCCCGATAGACGAGACCCCATTTGTCGTAGATTTTTGATAGGAGAATTAAGACTTGGGTTGGTCCCTTCTGAATAGGTTGGAATGAGTGATAGTCACAGTGTGAGATAGAAATACAAAATAGATTTCCACGAGTGAGGTGGTGGAATAGTGATAGAGGCTGTCTCTGAGAGCGGGAAATCTTCTTTCGCTCTCTCACCTATCTTCTACGACAGATCTAAAGTAGTCAGACAGTCTAACACTTATATATTACATATATATATATATATCCACTCACGTGCACGCACATTCAAGTGACGACAGAAAGACACACAGACGTGGGAAAACTATAACAAATGAATATATAAATATTCTAGAACGAGCTAACCATCGCGCTTATTAATTCTAAGAGAAATTTTAATTATCATCTAAAATTTCTTCACAACACATAGAAATTACATCAAAGCATATACAAATAGTCATAAAGTCAATAAAGATGCTACAAAATTGATAGACCCACAGTAAGATCCTTCCTTTCGATGTTTAGCCCACAGTCCCGTTAAAAGGAACAAAAGTGATAGCCCCCCAAAGAGTCACAGATACATAGGGTTTAGTCTAAGAGGTTTTTTTTTCTTCTCGTAAATGTATTAACAGATTTGGATAATCTGATTTAGCCTAAGAAAGAAAAAAATAACTAGCATGTGCAACAATTCTGCAGAAACAAAAAGATTAAGACAGCCAATGGGTGCCAACGTACAAAGGTAAAATCACACTCAGACCTACGTTCGCTCTATTCATTCAGACGAGCACACGTGCACATACTCACAGCTTTGATAGCCACTCCTGGAACAAAAAAAAAACAATATTTTTAGGACTTGTTCATACAGAATCTTCAATGGTAATCTTGCGCCAAGACAACCCCAGGTCCAAAAAAAAAAACGGGTTGAATTCACCCCTTCCGGGACCGTTCTCTTGGGAATACTATTGTTTTAGATGTCTGTTTAAGTCACATAAAATTTGTCCAGGCACGAGCGTTAACAACGAGCACAGTGTCGCTAGCTTAGGTTTCTAGAATTGAGGAATGTCAGATCGGTGTCTACTTTCAGGAGGTTACTATATTTGGTCACCACAATACTAGTCAAAACTCTATCGGACTGTTACTGATATTTGCTTGCCACAACGGGCTGAACTGTACTGAAGAGTATTCTGGAAGAATTAATTCTGGCGCGAAGGCCTCTTACTTCATTTAACTGTTAAAGTTCAGGTAATGAAAGTGATTAGTTTCTTCACAAATAATGTTCACGTACTAGAATGCTGGCAATGTTGGGTACCACGTTTCACTATATAAAAATGGAAAGAACACATATCAAATAATTTACATATATGTACTCAATATAACTTACATTTAAACTGCAAGCGTAAACCTTGACTTATCGTTTAACACTTCCCGTGGAATAAGTTATATTAAAATACTCATCATGAATTAGGAATATTCCGTCAACACTCATGAGGCATCTAGCATTATAAATTAGTTTAAAATATTCTCGACTGAGTATTAGCCGTTAAATTAAATTTATTAATAGCCGAATGGGTTTAGCTAGAATTTAATAATTATCTTGCTTTCCACTGTAACTCGTCGACTAAAGAATATACAAACTATTGAAATAATCACTCTGCACACAGAACTAGTTTAAAATGAAATAGGCGATTAAACACTTTATCAATTCACAAAATACTAGAGATCTATTATATATAATATTTACCTCACGCAGAACTACAGACTAAACCATGAACTAGAATACTGTAATCTAATGGTAATCTAGAACTCGGCAAATGCCCAAGAAGCTCAGACTTCGCCAAAACACAGATATTAAATCTAGCATAGCGATCTGTCTACTGCAAATTTAAGAGTGAGAATGAAATTAAAGTTTCAAACTTGGGTTAATATTTTAAACCAGACAAAGGAGAAACTCTTTTATTTCGCCAAACCGAAATAATCTCCCTAGTCCTAACCCTTACGTCAGCTTACACGCATGACGTAACTGCCATCAGTGACCGAGAGTGCGCGTGTGAGTTTCAAATCTCAGACAGCCCGTCTGCAGTGCGGAGCGATTTTTCACGCTACGCCGGGCTATTCAGACGAAAACTCTAATGCTTTGCTGCGAAATGTAGACAATCCGTCTGCCTGCCATGTCCGGCGGAGCGAATTCTCACACCCCAGGCCCAGAAATCTGGTCGGGCAGCGCTCTGACCGGGGAAACTGCAGACGTTCTGTCTGGCGAGAACCGTATATTCACAGCTATCGTTCGACCGGCAGAGACTGACATCTCCGTAATACCATCACTAGTGCGATTCTCAGTTTTGAGAAAAGACACAGGTAACGTTAAGAAATGAGGATGAAAATATTTTTCGCAAACGAATGGATGCAAAAAAATACGGGGAAAAAAAGTAAACTGCGATAATAAAATAGAGGATACGGGTGAAATGAAGAAGAAGAGGAAATAGGCAATTTATAGATCATAACTGTCTACGTGACAATCTGATGTCTTCTTTCTTCTCGTGATATCACCATGTATTTTGTTTTAGAGCTGCTTATGACCATCCCTCTCTTCTCCTGCTCTTCCTTCCAGACTTGCAGGTTGGATTGGAGATGTGCCTCTGATTTAGCAATCAGGGCAACATCTTCAGCAAATGCCAGCTCTGAAATACAGACCTGTCTCATCTTCCAATACCCCACTGAATACTTTCTTGTTCTCTCCTTACCTCCCTTGATGACATCGTCCATGAGGAGTATGAAAAGATAAGGTGACAGGATATCACATTGTCTTACACCAGTGGTGGTCTTGAACTCTCGTGACTTACATGGTTTGCTGTCCTCACACAATTTCTGCAAGACTTATAGAAGCTCTGTATAGCATGAATCAGAGGTGCTGTAATGTTCTTCCTTACCAAACAGTCCCAAAGTTTGCTCCAGTCAAACGTCTTTTCCAAATCTATGAAACAAAGATGTATCTCACTCTTATACTTAAGGGCCTTTTCACTCAGCTGTCTGAGTGTGAAGATTAGGTCTTGAGTACTTCGGTTTTCTCGGAATCCGCACTGGACATCATCCATTTGTTGCTCAGCTAGGCGTCGAGGTCTCTGCTCTAGGATTTTAGAGTAGATTTTACCAGGGACACTGAGAAGGGATACGCCTCTATGGTTTCCACATTGTCGATTGTCACCCTTTATGAAAATTGGTGTTATGATGGCAATCTCCCAGTCCTTTGGTACGGTCTTGTTGCACCACGCTGCCTGTAGAACCTTTAAGAGTAATAGGTCGCCTGATGCTCCCATGTACTTAACCATTTCTGATGTTATACCATCATGCCCTGCTGCTTTGTCCATCTTGATTTTCTCCAATGCTGCCTTAAGTTCTTCCATCTTTATGTCATCTTCACCATCATTGGTTTTCTCTTCTGTGCTAGTGGTTATCATTTCTGATGCTTGACCTGAGTTCTGAGAAATATTCTTTCCATCTTTCCATTACTTCCTTCGGGGCAGTAAGCAATTTGCCTAGCTTGTCCTTTACAAATTTGAGAGGGCATTTTTTTTCCTTCCTCATGTTCTTTAAGGTCTTTTAGAACAATTTCAGGTTTTCTTGAGCATCTTTTTCTAGCTTTTCTCCAAATTCTTCCCAGGACTTCTCTTTTGCTGCTAGCACCTTGTTCTTTGCTTCTGTTCTGAGTATCACATATTCTCTATTTGTCCTGCTGTGTTTTTAGCTCCTAAGCATTATTTCCATGCCATTTTCTTCTCTCTTATTTTCTCTTTGACTTTCTCTGTCCACCAAGGTGTCCTCTTTCTCTTGTTCCCAAGTAGGACTTCACCACATGCTTCTGCAGCAGCTGTCTTTATAATGTCCTTGAATTTAAGCCAGAGGGTTTCCAAGTCATCAGGTTGTTCTGTTATGTTTCTCACCGCTGCAGCAATAAGCCCCTGATATCTGGTCTTAATTTCTGGCTCTCTCAGCTTGTAGGTCTTAATGCTCATTTCTCCCGTTCGTTTATTTAGTTTCTTGCGTGATGGTGGGCAGTTCCTAGGCTGAGCAACTCTTTCAGTTGTTCTTTTGATTGTAAGCAGGTAGTGATCACTTCCAATCTCTGGCCCCCTCCAGACTCTAGCATCCCGGAAATATTTGAATGAGCTCCTCTTAACAATGGCATAGTCGATCACTGACTTCTCATTCTTTGTTGGTTCACATTTAGTGTATGCGTGTGTCACGAGAGGGTTGAGATATTATTAAAATATAATATATCCTGGACACAAAGTTGTATCAGGTGATACCAGGATAGTGCCAGATAAGAGTCTGGTCTTAGAAGTAATACCCCCTTCTCTGAAAAGAGTAAGGGTGTATGGATATCAAAGTAGGGTCAAGCTGTATAAGTTTCCAGGTATGATGTTAGTGTGTTATCCTGGGTCCCTATGGGCTCCCTCTCAAGATCATCCCTTGATTATTATATTATTATTATTATTGTTGACTTTGCTAGGGGATATTAACAAAATTATTTCCAACAAGAACATGAACTCAACTTTAATAAGTAAGTCTGTTGGTAAATATTTACAATTTATTTAGCCTATACCGTTTCGCTTTTCGGTCTGGAAAGTTTGAAATGAAATCAAATTTATTTACAACAATAAATTAATAAACATTGAAAATAATTAACAATCTTAAAAAGTCATTCACTTGTTGAAGGTTATCAACTGGATTAATTATCTCCTGTTAAAGAACATTGATATGATACTAATGAGTTTTGTCACTATTTCTTGACTGTGAAGCTAGTAATGGGTAAATTTATGTCCACACTTTTCATCACTCACTGTATGTTTATTTGCATCTTGTCTTTTAGTATAGGGGTATGGTATAAGCTGGATACGCTGATCAGTGGCTTTGTTTTGCCACTTATCTTGTGTTTAAAGATCTGTCACTCTCCCGTCATGGACGAACACGTATTTTGAATTTCTCCAGGCGGTGGAAGCTTGGTATCTGGCCCTGTTAACCACAAAGGCACTTGCACCACAGAGTCCAGCAGAGGTGGATGACTCTATGAAGTTTTTGTTTATAGTTGTCACGATAGAACCTGAAACAAAAAAGAACATAACCCCTATATGGTCCATCACTATTCCATTATTACACAAGGTGGTGACGATAGACAGTGTCAGATAATGTGCTAGCAAATGCACAGGACAATATATACCAGCACTACCCACATCCAGTTCACCGTGACTACACTTTCCTTTTAAAACCTTAGTTAGATCCATCTGTCCATGATCCGACTCCATACAATGATTTAGTCTAGTATAAAATACTAAGTAATACCTTGATCCATACATTAAAACAATTTCTGTCATTCTTTTTTATATTCCAGGCATGTGTCCCATTTCCTCAAGAAATATTTCTTTAAAAGCTTTTCCAATCCTACAGACACAGGTCTGCTATCATTCTCAAATTAATTTGAATGTACACAGGCAGGTAAGTCCTTCAGAAATTACACAATGGTTGCAGAAACACGTCTACTCACTTACCAACACACTGTAGTGAATCAATAGCAAATCAAATATATATATATATATATATATATATATATATATATATATATATATATATATATATATATATATATATGATGTTACGTTGGGATAAATTAGAGGATCATGCATGTATACGCGAATGATAGCAGGTGTTCATTCAGGACATTATGGTCAGTACACATAACAAAGCCGGTAGGTGAACAGGTCCAAGGGAAAACATGGTTGACATTTAATACATAAAGTCACTTCACAATAGTATCCATCAACACATCAAAAGTACATAGCAATGGATAAGCGTAGTAGATTATCCCTCGTCCGTCAAGAAGGTTCAAACGTTAGGCATCTTTAAGTGGCAATAATATAATAATAATACAATCCTCTCATCTCCACTCAATTCTGGCCGTTGTACTAAAGGTTCGGTAATCCACGAAAACCAAAGTAATGCGGCAGAAGCAATCAGTGCAAACCAAATATTAGTTGCCTCATATCTCAAAGTTACTTGTAGTAAATTATGGTATGAACTTCTAGATACGTTTATGAACCATCTTGCACATAACGTGGCAGCCTCCGAGAATCAACAATGCCACAGTATATATTTATAAATCACGCTCCATTATCCCGGAGCTCGAAAAATTACATCTCTCTCGGACACAAACACAAAGACGGAAGCCCCGTTAATTAACACACTGAACTCCACGACATGTGACAGAAAACGTCACTAGTTGACCGTCGCTGAACACGGGTGAACGCTTCGTGCAAACCGTAGTTTGTCTACAGGCGAACACATTTCCTCACATGTAAATGGAAATGTGCTAGCGTGTAGTAACATGCCTTACTATTTTGACTGCACCCCAAATCTATCCTTAACATATCACCCCCTTCGCGGTGTAAAAAAAAAACAAATTTATTTGTTTTTTTTTTTCAATTCAAATATTTCCTATGCGGAAATAGCGGCCAAAATTGATTATATCACAAATATTGGGCTATATCGAAAATAATCTAGTCGCAGTCAGTCTGCATAATGTAACTTATCATTAAATAACATGCTAGATGAATTTGTCATCAGTCATAAACAGTCATATGTCCATAAGTAACAAGTCATATACAGTCGATGTTCCAATGATGTAACAAAAAAATACCTAAATGTATGATCAATGTGAGTTTACAATAAACCTATCAAAGAAATAGCATGCATATATGAAAATGGTATGAGATATATAAAATAAAAGAAAGAGAAAAAAAAACCCAAATCAAGAATTCAAAATGCATGAATAATAAAATATAATAAAAATAGAAGGATATATCTCGAAGTAACAATGCTGTCAAAAATCCTAAAATTAAGCTTAAACGCAATTCACGCATGATATGAATCAAATAAGATATGAAACAATGCGATATGAAATTAATGTAACTAAAGTACATGAATATCTCACAAAAAGAGAAAGAAGAGGAAAAAATATATATATATAGTACAAGAACGCAAGTATAACTAATTAACACAATTATTACATTACTTAATTATTCTACTCTAAGTACCTTTTTGTACGTTGGCAAGACAAGTAATGTCCAAAACAAACTTGCAATAATGTAATCATACTCCAAACTATCCGTGTCAGGACTAGATTTGTAGCATTAATATAGCAAACTTAATTAATATGAATGTGCATTCCAGAATAATAACATGATGTCGTAGTTGGAAATTGTTCATGTCTGCAACTAGTATAATATTGTTCATTGTACCACTAGTTAAAGTGAATAATGATTATCTCAAAGTCGTTTAAATCACAAATGTTAATATGAATGATCTGAAAATCTTCTTAGTGTTCATGTATTTATCGTCCTTTGTCATAATGACTAGTAGTGGATAAACACCATGGCTTCACACATGTATAATATAAAGTCAATTAACTAAATCAATATGAATCTTCAAGTTCGAGCTGTGGGCATCTCGATAAAGCATCTGCGACCACATTTGCAGAACCTGGTATTGCCTCGATTTCATACTGAAAAGGTTGAAGTAGGATGGCGAAACGGGCTAGCTTTGGGTTCTTGTGATTCGCCTTCTTCAATGAGGAAAGGGATTTCTGGTCTGATTGTATGATGAAAGGGGCGCCCAACAAATACCGCTCCAGCTTGACTACAGCCCAGATAACAGCCAGCAACTCTCTTTCTATCACTGGGTACTTTCTTTCTGCATCATTGAACTTTCTGGATATGTAGAGGGTTGGATGTAATCTTCCCTCGAACTCTTGCATCAGTGATGCGCCGATACCTTTTGAACTAGCATCTGTGCGGAGATAATAAGTCAGATTTGTATCTGGTAACCTCAAAATAGGTGGTACAGAAAAAATATTTTGAACATAATTTAACGCAGCCTGGCACTCTGGTGTCCAGTGCACGTGGTTCGGTAAGCCTTTTTTAAGCAAGGCAGAGAGGTCTGCAGTGATTGAAGACAAGTTTGGTATAAATTTACTATAATACTGAATCAAGCCGAGAAGACTACGAACTTGCTTCTTAGTAGTGGGCACAGATAATTTTAGGATTTTGGAAACATTATGTGGCACGGTCTGAAGAAAACCGTGACCCGCCTTATGTCCCAAGAATGAAATTTCCTCAAAGGCAATAAAGATCTTTGAGGGCTTGGCTGTTAGGTGATGGAGACGTAAAGTGTCCAGAAGAGAATGTAAACCTAAGAAGTGCTCTTCCCAAGTTGAACTGAATAGACAGATGTCGTCTATATATGTAATTATATCGGACCGATGAGAGAGAATTTTTCTCATCATACGGACAAACGTTGCCGGGGCGTTCATAAGTCCGAATGGCATTACGTTCCACTGATAATGACCCTGTTGTGTAGCAAAGGCAGTGAGTGGTTTAGCTCAGTCAGTCAAGGGAACTTGCCAGTATCCCTTGGTAAGGTCAATTTTAGTAAAGAAAAGAGACTTGGCGAGACGAGACAAAAGATTTTCAAGTAGGGGTAAGGGTTCAGCATCGAAGACTGTGATGTTATTCAGCTTCCGGTAATCTACACACAATCTGATATTTTTGTCTTTCTTACGAACGATGACCATAGGTGATGAGTAAGGGGCATTGGAAGGTTCTATAATTCCTAAATTAAGCATTTGTTTTAATTCTTCTTCCACCTGGTGCTGGTAGTGAATAGGGATAGGATAGGGGCGTAGACGAATTGGTCGATCATCTGTAAGGGTGATGTCATGTGAAATGACTGATGTACGCCCTGGGATGTCTGTGAGGACGTCTGGAAAGGATTCTAGAAGATTAGAGACTTGGGAATGTTGTTCAGAAGACAAAGCTGGACAAATAGTAATATCCTTCCATGTCTCAGTCGCTTGGAGAGGAAAGACAGGTAAGTTTATGGGAACATCAGGAAAAGCCGATTCTTCCTCTTGAATTACAGATAACGCAGAGTAGTGAGTACCAGGTCTAGGGTGGTCATCAACTGCTTGAAAGATGGCTTGAAGATGTTCCGGTCTAGTGTGGAATTCTTTAAGCATGTTTATGTGAAAGGTCTTCCTTTTCCCTTTTATCTCTAAAATGTAGTCAACATCAGAAATGCGTGACAACACTTTATATGGACCATTCCAAGCAATTAAAAGTCTATTTTCTTTCCTTGGAAGCAATACAAAAGCTTCATCGCCAGGCAATAGTTGACGTAATCGTCTGTTGCGATTTTGGAAATGGCGTGATCTTGCTTTAGCAGCCTCGGAAGAAGCTGTAGCCAGTTGGCATGCATCTATAATGTTACGCCAGAGGTTAACGACGTATTCATACGATGACTGGATGTACTCAGTCATCTCTGAGTCTATGAGCAGGTCCTTAATAAGTGACATGGGACCTCGAGGTTGAGCTCCAAACACAAGCTCAAAAGGCGAGAAACCGGTCTGTTCATTCGCTACCTCACGTAATGCGAACAGCACGGCGGGTAAAACCCTGTCCCAATCTTGAGGGTATTTCACTGTAACTTTGCCCAATAACTGCTTTAACGTCCGGTTAAGACGTTCCACCATGCCATTGCTCATTGCATGGTAAACACTACTGAGAGACCTGTCGATATTGAGGCGTTTCATAACAGTAGTCATAGTGTCAGATACAAATTGGGTACCTCGATCTGAAAGAAGTTTTCGAGGAAAACCAAGTCTAGAAAAAATCAAGAAAAGGGCATCAGCAACGTCATTAGTGGTGATGTTCTTAAGAGGGATGGCCTCGGGCCATCGAGTGCACATGTCGATACATGTGAGCACATACCTGTGTCCTCTAGCGGACATAACAGGTAAAGGACCGATAATATCTACGGCCATTTTCTCAAAGGGGCGTACAGGTATATCACACGCCTGAATCGGGGCCGTATGATAGGCTCCTCTTGATTTTACCTCTTGACAAATAACGCAAGAGCGACAATATATGGAGGTGTCTCTGGAAATTCCCGGCCAAAAGAAAGAGGACAAAACTCTGGATCGCGTCCTAGAGTAGCCCATATGGCCAGCACAGTGCGAATCGTGTGCATGTTGTAGAATGTACGGACGAAGTTTTTGGGGAACCATCACCTGATGTCTGATTAAAGATGAATCTTTAAAATTCCTAACCAATACATCATTTTTAAGTGTGTACCACTGTTTTGGTGACAAACTATCATCAACGTAATCATTATCTTTGACTAATCTAAAGAATTTCTCCAAAGAGTTGTCTTCTCTTTGAAGTTTGATAAAGGATTGTTTGTCTATCTCAGAGTGAACGTGAAAATCGTCCTGAGTTCCAGGACCGGTATCATCATTTTCCTTTTGTGCCTTGGCCTGGGCACGCGTAGTAACTGCAGCAGCAGTTGATAAATTTTGACGTTCCCATTGAACAATTTCTTCGGGTGAGCAATCATTGCTTCCGTGTATCCGGCCAAGTGTGACATCCGCTATTGGATTCCTTAACAAACACACTTTAACCTTGCCTGTAAAAAATGGTGAGTGAATATCCACCACGGCTGTGGGATAAAATTCCACTGTACCGCCGAAAGTTACACATTTAACAAAGTCACCCGTTGCATGAGACGGATGTACTAATGACTGTCTCACTCCGACAGTCGTGCAACCAGAATCACGGAGTACTGTAACTTGAGTGCCATTCAATAAACCTTTATGAAGCTGTAGTACTCCTGTGCCATCATGTGCTGATGAAGCAGTAACTGCTGGGAGCGGATGACCACATTTTAACAAGGAAGTCACATTAGACTGGAATAGAGTTTGGCAATCTGGACACTGTGAAGCAGTATCAAAGTCAAACGAACAACATGAAGCTGAATGATTAACAACATTGTTGTCTTGCGCGTTCTCATGTGTAGCAGCAGTATTTGCTGAGTTCGCATGGTAGTTCGAATTTGCATTATTTCTAGAGCGTGATCTATGTCTCTTATTGTAAAAAGAGTTATTTTGACTCCCGTCATTATTTCTTTGGTTCCTATTGTTGTTTTGTTGATTTCTATAGTCTTGTGACCTATTACGATGTGAATAATTTTGGTTATTGGGTCCCCAGTTATTCCAATTCTTATTATAGTTACCAAAATTATCATTCCTTCTTTCTCCTGAGTTTTATTGGAAATTACCTCTGTTTTGGGGTGAATAGTTTCTATATGGTTGTCTACCTCTATATGGTTGTGAGTTATTGAATTTGTTTGGTTTGAAATTCCCATCACAACTGTAGGATCTTTGTCTATAATTGTTGTGGTTCCAAGTTGTAGCTGCGGCAACAGGTAAAGCTTCCTTAATATTGTTGTTACTGACACAAACTCCTGGATGTGCATTACAATATTGCCTACATAATTCCTCCATTGAACTCAAACTTGACGGCTTTCTTTCCTGTAGATATTCTCGCAGTGGTCTGCTCACGGAAGACAAGACTTTGTCTCGCAATAACAAGTCCTTAAGGCCCTCATAATTCTCTTCAATGCCGGAAAGTTGTATCCATCTATTAAATGTTAGACGAGTTGCAGCTACAAACTGTGTAAAATCTTTACCCGTTTCAGGAATCATATGTTTGAACTTCATACGATAACCTTCAGCGTCTAACTGATGAAGTTTTAATAATAACGTTTTAGCAGCATCATAATTGCGTCTATTCGGCCCGTCCAATTGGCACAGAGCAGTTAAGGATTCACCACTCATGAAATCCATCAATCTTGTACACCAATGTGATCTATCAAGCTTATTTTCTTCACAAACATTTTCATAGCGTTGTAGAAAGGACGAAATATCGTCTATTTCTGGCTTAAACTCAGGCAAACGAAATTTAACAAAACCGCTATCGTGGTTGCTAGAGGAACCTCTACGTTCAGAGTCGTCATTTTGTCTACTCTGATGTTGGACTTTTTGTTCTTCAATACGTAAAGTCGCCATTTTTTTCTTCATGTGCAAGTTTTCTCTCTTCTAATTCTTTTTCATGAGCAAGTTTCGTTTTGTTCTCTTCTGCAAGTAGCTCTGCTTTTCTGAGCTCTCGCTCTTCATACCGTGCATCTCTTTGTCTCTTATTCTCTAGGGCTTCTTGATTTTCTTTGGCATTGAATTCCGTTTTGGCAAAGTCCATTAATTCCTTCGCCTTGTAACCATATTCTTGGCCCATAGTAATAAATTCCTGATACTCCATTATTTACTTCTTCAGTATCTTACTATCAATATTATAAATTATGTAATAAATGTATCTCGATTAGTCCGTCTATACCAATTCACTAGCTTTGTGCTTTGCAATATTATCAATGCAAATAGACTCTTAATATTACTAAGCAATAATATCAGAATGTATCATGAAAAAACCAAAACACTGGTGAGAGAAAAAAAATAACGCACAAGAACAGAATTGATGGAACTAAACAAGAAGACAAGTACAAGTGACCAAGACAATGTAATAACAGCAGCAAGTAAACGAAAAAGAATGCAAATGGGAAACTAAGGAGAAACAACAAATAAAACAGACTTACTGCTAAAAAAAAAAACAGGACAGGACCTGTAACAATATACATATAAATGTAAACAAGTGATAGAAGGTTAGATTAGCATCACGAACAGAATGGTTGTCAACTAAGGAGAAGAAAAACAAAATCAGCAGACAACAAGAACTGACAACTAAAAGGACGGGGCAGCACACCTAACAAATTAGGTCACACTAGACAGGCAGTGAACCACGTCGGTGAGTAAACTCATGCCGGAAATTTCACTGCTTGAGAAATGTAAGCAAAACCTATAGAAATATCTGCTCAGCGGTCATTTTTACAATGACATGTGTCGCTAACAACAGATTTGTACAAAGATATAGAAATGAAGAAAACAAATAACATAGATATCAAAAAGGCTTATGCCACGGCAAAGATACAAGAGTGTATTAACAGGCACTTATCTTATCGTAATCCGATCAGATGCAAGTCCGGAAAAAGGCGTCAACATTGGAACAACACTGTCCCTCAATACAAGTGAAGCACGGATAAAATGTAAATAGTACACGGTCTCAATCAGATGGGCATCATGAACTGTGTAGATCTTGAAACGTTGTGTTGACTTGGTACAAAATAACTTGACATCGCCGTGGCAGGACTTGAAACTTGAAAGAATCTTATAAACGTTGTGATGTAGACTGGAACACGAAGGAAACTTGCAAACCGGTTGGCTTGAAATTGTTATCTTGAACGTTACAGCGAACAATAGGACATTGAAACTGGAACATTGGATATGCGCAGTGGCAGAGTTCGTTATCCAACTGGACCCGCTGATAATGACTGAGTTCACGAAGCGGTGTGTTCACAATAACACGCTGAACAGGAGTGACGATCGCATATACAGATTAAATGTCAGCTGTATTTTTGCAAAGTACGAAGCTATACTTGCTTACGTGAATTTAAAAACTATGTCCTGATGAAAGTATCGATCCAAAACCATACTGGCTCACCAAATTATATGGTGTTACGTTGGGATAAATTAGAGGATCATGCATGTATACGCGAATGATAGCAGGTGTTCATTCAGGACATTATAGTCAGTACACATAACAAAGCCGGTAGGTGAACAGGTCCACGGGAAAACATGGTTGACATTTAATACATAAAGTCACTTCACAATAGTATCCATCAACACATCAAAAGTACATAGCAATGGATAAGCGTAGTAGATTATCCCTCGTCCGTCAATAAGATTCAAACGTTAGGCATCTTTAAGTGGCAATAATATAATAATAATACAATCCTCTCATCTCCACTCAATTCTGGCCGTTGTACTAAAGGTTCGGTAATCCACGAAAACCAAAGTAATGCGGCAGAAGCAATCAGTGCAAACCAAATATTAGTTGCCTCATATCTCAAAGTTACTTGTAGTAAATTATGGTATGAACTTCTAGATACGTTTATGAACCATCTTGCACATAACGTGGCAGCCTCCGAGAATCAACAATGCCACAGTATATATTTATAAATCACGCTCCATTATCCCGGAGCTTGAAAAATTACATCTCTCGGACACAAACACAAAGACGGAAGCCCCGTTAATTAACACACTGAACTCCACGACATGTGACAGAAAACGTCACTAGTTGACCGTCGCTGAACACGGGTGAACGCTTCGTGCAAACCGTAGTTTGTCTACAGGCGAACACATTTCCTCACATGTAAATGGAAATGTGCTAGCGTGTAGTAACATGCCTTACTATTTTGACTGCACCCCAAATCTATCCTTAACATATATATATATATATATATATATATATATATATATATATATATATATATATATATATATATATATATATATATATATATATATATATATAAAGTACATAAACCCGTTACACGCCCATTGAGGCTTATTGGGAATATGGTGTTAGGCCCATATTATCTTGACCGTCGGCACACGAGGGGTGATGTGGTCGGCATCACGCCGGCCGCCTTAACCTTCCCAGAGTAGCTCTGGTACCCATTTGGGGCTGGGTCGACCCAGGAGCCGTTTGTGGCCTAAAAATTTTCCGCCTCATCTGGGGATCGAACCATAGACCACTGCGCTAGGAAACCAGTGCACTAACCACTATGCTACCGCCTTACCCTTAGACACACACAGACGAGCTGTTAATGGCAAACTTGATCTGCTCTCAGGTACAACTTGCAAAGGCAGTCTTCATTTACAAGTTACCGCTTCTTTCTGCTCGTTGTGTTTTTTCAAATCTTATGGCCCCAATTTAGCAAGGGCAAGGTCTATTTATACTAGCATATCCGGCGTATCGGAAAGCAGGCGGCTAACGGGGTATTGCGAATCCCAAAATGAGGCATATTTTGTCTTTCTGTTCAATTATGAAAAACTAGTTTCCCCCTTATCTTTCTTATTTCTGGGCGATTTTATTCATCTAAGGCTTAAATTATACCCTGAATTAATCTTTATCTTCCTAGCTAAAATCATTTAGTCTCCTAAGTGCATTTTATTCTATGCATATTTTAAATACCTAAATTAGGGACTAACCCGATGTGTCGAAGCCTTTCCACTCAATATATCTCTCTTAATAAACTACTTTTCGTGGAAGTCTTTACACCTACCTCTAAAGTAACATTCCTGTTGTAGAATTAGAGACCTCTTCCAAGTGGTACTTCTTTCCTACTTATGTAATTAATTTTCATCCTTCACTCGGTTGCACAAATGAGGACTGGCCATTTTGCCTGTCCAAAGCTGTAGTAAACATACGAATACGGAACTCTTTCCATTGGCTAGTGTATCATACAATTTCTACAATGTATAGCGCGCGGTTTTCGTCAGAGTTACTCAGGATTATACAGAAGCTGTGTTGTGAAGCAGACTAACTCACGACAGCATGTTTGTGCTTATGTGGGAACTTTGTGTTTGTAACGATCAGATTCTGCTCACTGCAGAATCTAAAGAGTCGCTTTCTATTGTCATTGAGAGTATCTTCTCCATATCTTCCGATAACTCCACCCCATCTAGCATGGTCATTACCAACTCTGGCATTGAAATCTCCGAGCATGATAATTTCATCTATGCAGTCATCCACTGTCCTTTGAAGCAGCTCGAAGAATTCCTCCCTGACCTCTGCTCTCTCATCCTCATTTGGCCCATAGAATATGACCAGGTTAACTATGGTTTCTCCTTCTTTTAGTTTTACAACCATAATGCGCTCCGAGACAAAGTTCCATCCCTTGATACTATCTTTTTGGTTTTAGGCCACAATGCAACCCATGCCCCCTTTAGCTCTTTCAGATGTGGGTACACCACTGTAGAGCAGCGTGTTGCCATCGAGATCCATGACTCCTTGTCCTTTTTTCTTTGTTTCCGTTATAGCCAGCATTTCTAGTTTTGCTTTCCTCATCTCTTCCACCAGCTCCTCTTCTTCCCCATTTATACTTCTTGTGTTCCAAGTTCCATAAGTCGTAGTCCGTAGTCCGTTCCAGTTCGTCGCCTTTAGAATCAGTCCGGTTTTCTCTCTTGTAGTTCGCGTAATCAAAAGTTAAAAGCAAACAGGTGATTGGCCTGTTGTGCCTTTGCATGGTGGAGGGGCTGCCTCCTTACGGCCTCCATGCAGGCCGCCTACCTCATTTTCAGCCGGGCTTAGGACCGGCCTAAGCGGAGTTTGTATATGTATAAGCAAACCTTACAAATACTCTAAAAGAATGTACCTATTTCTTTTGTTTTCACCTACTTGACCAGTGTTGAGAGACATGTAACAATTACCGGTTGCAACTTAACTGCGAAAGTTTCACTTGAAATACCCGCTGCACGCATGCGCACTTTTTTGAGTCTTTGTAAGGTACGCTTAAAAACTTGCAGAGATTATCTTACTTTTGTGATAGAAAGCATCCTCGTACCACGTCATGCGGCAGAGAATAATTTTTTTGAAAAGGGTACAATCTTTTATGTGTGTGTGTGTGTGTGTATATATATATATATATATATATATATATATATATATATATATATATATATATATATATATATATATATATATATATATACTGAAGCACATTAAAAACGCACCACTATTATATATACTAATGCCGAGAAGCTGGGAAAAAAAGTGTGGGAATGGATTTTCCCCGTGTTTGTCATGAGGTAGAGAGCGAATGGCTGCTGGAATGGAAAGTGCATGATTCAACCCACGGGTTTGTGTACAGACTACATGAAAACAATGAAAGTTACACGTGCAACACGATTCCCAACAGCTATGACCCTGAAAATGTTTACGCGTTGTGGCAGTATACTAAAGTTGATATTTAGTTGGATATAATATATGTTGATAAAGTACACCAGAACACTCCTAGGCGGGAAGACAGGCGTCTATCATCATCAGTTGACAAGATCCCTATGGTGTTGCCTGCCCCACTGTAGTGTATGGAATGTCAACTTGACCTACGCAGTGTTGTGTAGACATGGATGGAGTGTATAATGTGCGAATGATGATAAGGGTTCGTGTTGTTGACAAATGTTCTCTTCTCACACTCATGTATGACCGGAAGTCATCGACACCAACGACTGTGTACCTTTTCTAAAGTTTAATTGGACGTACACACTCGACAGCACAGATAGTGACAAATCACAGGTTGCCATAATACATCATAGTACAGTGGACAAATGGTCTTGCAATGTTACATGGGCACTCATGTAGAATAATGGTATAATGGACTGTCAATAGCCAAGCACTCAGTATCGCCCATACATATATCATCTGACGTCACTGACTGAGCACGTCAGCTTGTAAACAATATTTCAGATGACTTCTAAACCTAATCTCGTTTAGCAACGATTCTTCAACATAATGTTCAGCACATATTTTTCCATATAATAATATTGAACCGCTAACAATGGGTTCTCATGTGTAGCAGTGATCTCTGGACTGATCAAGCGATAATACGGGCATCCCTTTTCTCTTCTTGAAAGTCCTACATGTTTTGGTTCCAAGATGGCTCCACTCGTGAACTGTCACTCACGTTTGAATACAGATAATGAATCTGTTCTAAAGTTAGTCATTCATACAACATTTCGTTGCTCTGTAGATTTGGTCATGAACAATAGACTGCATTCTACAGAATATAGTGCTGCTAGGAATCGAAGTCGTTTTTCATCGAGTCAAATATATTCTCTTAAACATTCAAATCGTAATTATCGACAATGGTGGCTTCGATCGAGAGTTCATAAGAGTATCTTTGATTACCTTGGTAGAGGGAATATGAAACTGCCATTCCTTGGCAAGATGAATAAACACTGGGGTAAAGCATACACGATAGGTCTAGACGACTATCACTTTCCCCAAAACCACTGAGATCACTTTTTCAAGGCATCAAGCCGACATAGCAAAACACACACAGTCCCTATCAGGACGAAGCCAAATCACACCACTCAAGCGACACATCCGCCGAATAGCCTTTGACCTCTCTAGAGACAACAGAACATATAGTTCGACTTAGATATGTAAAGATATACAGATATAAGACAGACTTGTCCTACTCAGACAAACAATACACATAAATTCAGGCCATAGATATTCTGAAGCAAGAACAATCTATTATTACCCAAACAACGAATAAATCGCAGTAAAAATGTATTTATCCGCGGAGTTCAAGGGAAGTAACTCAATAATGACTTTCCCTTAAGCACTAAAAAATTACCTATGTATAATATTGTAAGATATCAAAGACTGCACGTAACAGTCTTACCACACCTCCCGGGAAAAAAAAAAATGGAACATTTTTTTTTTTTTTTGAAATACATCTAGGAGCAACGTACAATAGGCTCACAACGCATGAATAATGCGCAGATGAAAATATCAGGAATACCTATAACGCCTAATATGAGGCTAAGTCGACTTATGGAGCGACTGGTGAGAATGTGTCTCATAAACTGAGAGAAATTATTTCTCTACAAGTATATTTTTCCAGGAAGGTGTCATCAAAGTATAATACAATTCTGGCAATTACACAATGCCTAAAAAATTCATATCATCACTACGTATTAGATATCTTAAATTTATGATTTATGAAGTAAAAAATCATCAAAGCACAGCGGTGAATAAACATACATGAACCGCTATGTAGTGATACAATCATTATATTATTAAATTACAAATGTGTATCTATCATGATATAGAAAAGGAACTACTATAGAACTAGACATATCAAGAAGTCTAAGCCCTAATAGTTATGTGGAATCATGTGGGCATCTTGACAGAATGTCTGCCATCACATTATCTGATCCCCGAATAGCTCGCACAGAGAAATGAAAAGGTTGAAGAGCAATTGCATATCGAGTAGACCTCGAGCTCTTCAAATTCTTACTCTGTATAGCAGTAAGAGCTTTTTGGTCTGTTTCTACTATGAAATGTGCGCCTAGAAGGAATCTCTGTAGTTTGAGGATCGACCAAACCATAGCTAATAGCTCACGGTCTAAAACCGAATAATTCCTTTCTGCCGCATTAAGTTTTCTGGAAATATACATTACAGGATGCAGAGTTCCAGAGTACTCTTGCATTAGTGCCGCTCCAATCCCAGTGGATGAAGCGTCACTACGAAGAACGAATGTCTTATCTTTAGTGGGTAGCACTAAAATAGGTGGTGTTGAAAACAGTGTTTTAATCTTATCCAGAGAGCATTGGCATTCCTGAGACCAGTGGACCACATTAGGCGAACCTTTCTTTAGAAGTGTTGAGAGAGGTGCCATGATAGAGGATAGATTCTGAATGAATCTGCCATAAAATTGAATAAGACCTAACAGACTTCTCACCTGTTTTTTAGTCTTAGGGATTGAGATGTTAAGTATCTTACTAGTATTATGGTCCTCTGTCTTTAGGAAACCATGACCAACTCGGTGGCCTAGGAAAGAAATTTCGCTAAAACCAATATAGGCTTTAGAGGGTTTCGCTGTCAGGTTGTGCTCACGCAAAGTAGACAGCAATTCATCTAACCCTGAATAGTGATCTTCCCAAGTATCGCTGAAAAGACAGATGTCGTCTAGATATGCAATGACATCTGACCGATAAGATAGGATTCGGCGCATCATGCGTACGAACGTAGCTGGTGCGTTCATAAGACCGAAAGGCATAAAATTCCATTGGAACAAACCTCTAGGTGTTGAAAAAGCCGTGAGAGGTTTGGCGCGTTCAGATAAAGGAACTTGCCAATATCCCTTAGACAAATCAAGTTTAGTGAAAAAATGAGATTTGGAGAGTCGAGTAAGTAGCTCTTCCAGTAAAGGCATAGGTTCGGCATCGAACTTCGTTACTTGATTCAATTTTCGATAGTCAACGCAAAGACGTATGTTATTGTCTTTTTTACGCACAATAACCATCGGCGAAGAATACGCAGAGGTGGATGGTTCGATTATTTTCAAATCTATCATCACATCCAACTCTTTCTCGACCTGTGCTTGGAAATGTATAGGTATAGGATAAGGTCTAACCCTAATAGGAGTATGGTCAGTTAGCACAATGTCATGTTGAATGACATTAGTTTGTCCAGGGATGTCAGTGAGTACATCCTGAAATGTTTGCAACATAGTTGAAACTTGTCGCTGTTCTCCTAGAGACAAATCAGGAGAGACAGTAACGTTCTTCCATGATTCACTGGAATGAAGTGGGATCATTGGAAGAGGAAGATTTACATCTGAAAAACTTGTTTCCTCATCCTGTATCACGGACAGTGATGAGTAATGACCATGTGGTACTGGAGAATTGTCCGTTGCTTGGAAAATGGGTTGCAAATAATCCGGACGTTCATGGAATTCAGTAAGCATATTGATGTGGAAGGTTTTATGCTTCCCATCAATATCGACAATATAGTCGACATCGGAAATTTTCGATATTATATCGGACGGACCTTTCCAAGAAATAAGTAATCTGTTTTCCCTACAAGGTAGTAATACAAATGCTTTGTCACCAGGACAAAGTTGTCGTAAGCATCTCTTCTTATTGGCAAATTGCCTTGCCTTCTGTTTCGCAAATTCAGAAGAAGAAGTTGCTAATTTGCATGCTTCGATAATCTTTTGTCTCAACGCGATGACATATTCGTAGGATGACTTTGTGTCATCGTCAATATTGTCAGATGTTATGAGATCGTGAAGCAACGACATAGGGCCACGCGGACGCGCGCCAAAGACGAGTTCAAAGGGAGAAAATCCCGTATGTTCATTGGGTACCTCTCTGTAAGCGAAGAGGGCCGCAGGTAAAACTCTGTCCCAGTCTTGAGGATGATCCTCAGTTATCTTCCCCAGTAAGTTTTTAAGTGTTCTATTAAGGCGTTCGACCATACCATTAGACATTGGATGGTAGATACTACTTAAAGATCTATCTATCTGCAGGGTAGACATTACTTGAGACATGGTATCTGATATTAGTTGGGTGCCATGGTCTGACAATATCTCTCCGGGGAACCCCAGACGAGAAAATATAAGCCAAAGAGCATCTGCAATATCAGCAGTAGTAATGCTCTTCAGAGGAATAGCCTCTGGCCAACGTGTGCACATATCAACACACGTCAAGATAAACTGATGTCCTCTGGCAGACTTGATCTTAAATGGACCAATAATGTCTATGGCCATTTTTTGAAACGGCCGAATAGGAATGTCCGCCGCCTGAATGGGTGCAGCATGCCGTGGACCTTTGGATTTAACTTCCTGACATACTTTACAAGATCGACAATAAATCCGTATGTCCTTGTTTACCAATGGCCAAAAGAAAGCCGCAAGGACTCTTGACTTAGTACGGGAAAAACCCATGTGTCCAGCACACTGAGAGTCGTGAGCGTGCTGCAAAATTTTAACTCTCAAATTCTTGGGAACCAGGATTTGAGAATGACTTGACGTAATGGAGTCTTGAACCATACGTACAAGTACGCCATTCTTCTTTGTAATCCACGATTTACGACTTGTGTCCTTATTCGGATCACCTTTAGTTGCAAGAATGAAGAATTTCTTCAGAGTGGGATCATCTTCTTGCTGTTTTATAAACGAGTCACGAGAAATTACCAAGGGATTATCTTGGTTATGCACTTCATTATCTTCAGTAGATGAAGTTTGAGGCACATTAAGAGCCTGAGCTCTAGTGACTACAGCGTTAGCAATCTGCATGTTTTGCCTTTCCCACGTGGAAATTTGTTGCGGAGTGCATTCCTTGACTCCATGAATGCGACCGATGATGAGGTCAGCGATCGGATTCGGAAGAAGACATGCGTGTACATCTCCTGTAAAGAAAGGAGTAGCAATCCTAATGATAGCGGTAGAGTATTTCTCTAATGTGCCGCCAAATGTTACACATTTGACTACTTGTCCAGTGGCACGGGAAGGATCTACGAGTGACTGCCTAACACCAATTGTGGTGCATCCAGAATCAAATAGCACAGAGACTGGATTGTTATTCACTAAACCCTTATGTAAGACAAGAGACCCTCTTCCATCATGCGCGACTGATGCTGGAAGAGCAGGAAGAGGATGGCCACAGCTTAAAGTAGACACTGTGGTTGGCTCAAATAACGTTTTGCATTGGGGGCACTGAGATGCTCTCCCAAAATCAAAAGCGGCACATGCCATATTACTAGCATCATTATTATCTTTACTCTGTTTATAGGCTTCATGGGACTCTTGTTGTGCAGAGTTTGCCTGAAAATGTGGTTTATGTCTTTTGTATTGAGATCTACCTCGGTTATTATCACCTCTGTAGTTATTGTTACCTCTATTGTAACCCCTATTTGGGTTTGAGTCATAGTACCCTTGGTTACCATTATCATATTCATTATAATGAGTATCTCTGTAATTATGATCTTGTTGACTCCAAGACGGATAACCCTGATAGTTTCTATAATTACTTCCTCTACGGAAATTCCTATAATTATGACCACCCCTGTGTCGAGAGCTATCAGGTCGTCTCCAGTTCTTTGAAGAAGAACCCTGAAATGATTGGTTACCTTGGTTTTGATAACTATTATGGTTACCTTTTTTATCAAATCTGTTTTGAGGTCCCTGAAATCTGTGTGAATAATTGGGATTGTATGGTGTTGCTGAAGCAACTGGCATACTCTCCTTAATCTTAGTGTTGCCAAAAGTCACGTCGGGGTGTGCAGTGACATATTGGGAACAATATTCTTCCATTTCTTTTAGAGATTTAGGTTTACGCTCATGTATAAATTCAAGGAAAGGTTTGTTCACACATGACATAATCTTATCTCTGAGCAACAAATCCATAAGTCCTTCATACGTTTTTTCTGTTTTGGAAAGCTCAATCCAACGATCAACTGTGAGACGTGCCTTTGCAGTGAATTCTGAGAATTCTACCCCCGTCTCAGGTACCATCGTCTTAAATAAAAGGCGATAGCCTTCCTCACTTAGCTGATATTTTTTTATCAAAGCCGCCCTAATGACATCATAATTATCCTTATCTGCTTCTCCTACAAGGCATAATCTAGTCAAAGATTCACCTTTCAAGTTTTCTGATAATTGATTAGCGTATTGTGATTTATCCACATTATGTGTACGACAAGAACGTTCAAATCTATCCAGCCAGAATGTAATATCGTCACTGGACTGATTGAACGGTGGAACCTTAACCTTGTAAGTAGAAGGTTTACCATTACCACTAGATGCCTGATTAACATTACTCATACTTGTCAATCTCAATTTCTCCAACTCAAATTCATGTTCTCTTATTGCTTTTTTCTCTTCAGCATCTAATCTTTTTTTGTTCAGCCTCCCTGTCTAATCTTTTTTGTTCAGCCGCAGCTTCTCTTTCCAATTTTTTTTGTTCAGCTTCACTGTCTAATCTTTTTTGTTCAGCCGCAGCTTCTCTTTCCAATTTTTTTTGTTCAGCTTCCCTGTCTAATCTTTTTTGTTCAGCTTCACTGTCTAATCTTTTTTGTTCAGCCGCAGCTTCTCTTTCCAATTTTTTTTGTTCAGCTTCAAATCTCCTTTCCTCTACCTGCATCTGCAATTTCTTTTGTTCAGCAGCAGCCTCAGCTTCTTTTTCTAATCTTTTCTCTTCCGCCATAGCTTTTCTTTCTTCTGCAGCTAATCTTTTCTCTTCTGCAGCTAATCTTTTCTCTTCTGCAGCTAATGCTTTGTCATATTGAGCAACTGCCCATTGTTCTAATTGTTGACCAGTCTTATCAAGAGCTTTCCCTTGTGTAATGAAATAATCTAAAGTAGACATGATGCCTAACAATAATACTAATCACCTGAATCAATAATAATACCCCAAGTTCTCAATGACCTGATTAATCAGTATACTATCCCAATATCTGTGGGTCACAAGCCTTTAATAAGGTCTTGTATAATAGTAATAATAATCAGGTACTGGTCTATACCATAATCCAAGTGCAGTGCACAGGCAATTGTGTCTTATGAAATATACCCATATAAAACATATGTCAACCAACAGAATACATAAAGTACAAATAGGACTGACAATACAAGAACGTTTGCAGAAATCAAAATAAATCAAATAGGGAAATCAATGAAGATAATCACTGAATCTGCAAAGAATAACAACACAAATGACGTCACAATATATGAATATAAATTATGAATAGAACTGAAAGATAGAAAAGGTTAGACCAACAAATTACAAACAAATCAAAACAAAACTAAAGAACAAAGAAATATTACAAAAATAACAATAATTACAGACTTCACAGCTAACACAAAAGCAACAGTTGTCGCAGCAAATTTTCAATCAAGAAAATTGCACCTATAGAAAACGCCCACAACGGACCCTCTATGACGTGGGATACTCTGTTGTGAGGACGCCGCCCAACCTTAAACACAACCCGCTGACATAGAAACTAACATACTATACAAACAAATAACATGTAAACATAAATATATATATAAATTATGTGTATGATAGTATGTGTTGCAAAATAGGCTCAGTCTTACAGTAATGGCACAGTTATTTTTCATGAAAACAAACAAACTGCCACTTTATTCAATTAAACATTCTGGCCTTAAATATTAAAGTTCATATATGGCAAACAAGAAGATCCATCGATGAAACCAGGACTTCTTAGTTCACAAATACTGTCTTTCTGTTAACACTGACAAGAATTGATCCAACTGTTC
Organism: Oreohelix idahoensis; assembly: GCA_024509875.1. NCBI lineage: Eukaryota > Metazoa > Mollusca > Gastropoda > Stylommatophora > Oreohelicidae > Oreohelix > Oreohelix idahoensis. The sequence goes on from JAMPIV010004648.1 coordinate 60,455, forward strand.
TGTGAAACTCTATAATGTCTAATGTAAAAAATGTCAACAACGCTGACCTACATACTGCATTCACTTGACAGGTCACGTGACGAAGCGTTGACAAAGAGCAAACCAATACTGCAAGTGTGTCGTATCAGCCACAGGAAACGGTCTGGTATCGGTAAACTGTTGACTTCTGAATTTCTGCGAGGTCAAACCCAGAAAGCTGGTCCACCAGTTGATAAAGTTGATATTTAGTTGGATATAATATATGTTGATAAAGTACACCAGAACACTCCTAGGCGGGAAGACAGGCGTCTATCATCATCAGTTGACAAGATCCCTATGGTGTTGCCTGCCCCACTGTAGTGTATGGAATGTCAACTTGACCTACGCAGTGTTGTGTAGACATGGATGGAGTGTATAATGTGCGAATGATGATAAGGGTTCGTGTTGTTGACAAATGTTCTCTTCTCACACTCATGTATGACCGGAAGTCATCGACACCAACGACTGTGTACCTTTTCTAAAGTTTAATTGGACGTACACACTCGACAGCACAGATAGTGACAAATCACAGGTTGCCATAATACATCATAGTACAGTGGACAAATGGTCTTGCAATGTTACATGGGCACTCATGTAGAATAATGGTATAATGGACTGTCAATAGCCAAGCACTCAGTATCGCCCATACATATATCATCTGACGTCACTGACTGAGCACGTCAGCTTGTAAACAATATTTCAGATGACTTCTAAACCTAATCTCGTTTAGCAACGATTCTTCAACATAATGTTCAGCACATATTTTTCCATATAATAATATTGAACCGCTAACAATGGGTTCTCATGTGTAGCAGTGATCTCTGGACTGATCAAGCGATAATACGGGCATCCCTTTTCTCTTCTTGAAAGTCCTACATGTTTTGGTTCCAAGATGGCTCCACTCGTGAACTGTCACTCACGTTTGAATACAGATAATGAATCTGTTCTAAAGTTAGTCATTCATACAACATTTCGTTGCTCTGTAGATTTGGTCATGAACAATAGACTGCATTCTACAGAATATAGTGCTGCTAGGAATCGAAGTCGTTTTTCATCGAGTCAAATATATTCTCTTAAACATTCAAATCGTAATTATCGACAATGGTGGCTTCGATCGAGAGTTCATAAGAGTATCTTTGATTACCTTGGTAGAGGGAATATGAAACTGCCATTCCTTGGCAAGATGAATAAACACTGGGGTAAAGCATACACGATAGGTCTAGACGACTATCACTTTCCCCAAAACCACTGAGATCACTTTTTCAAGGCATCAAGCCGACATAGCAAAACACACACAGTCCCTATCAGGACGAAGCCAAATCACACCACTCAAGCGACACATCCGCCGAATAGCCTTTGACCTCTCTAGAGACAACAGAACATATAGTTCGACTTAGATATGTAAAGATATACAGATATAAGACAGACTTGTCCTACTCAGACAAACAATACACATAAATTCAGGCCATAGATATTCTGAAGCAAGAACAATCTATTATTACCCAAACAACGAATAAATCGCAGTAAAAATGTATTTATCCGCGGAGTTCAAGGGAAGTAACTCAATAATGACTTTCCCTTAAGCACTAAAAAATTACCTATGTATAATATTGTAAGATATCAAAGACTGCACGTAACAACGACCTTATGCTGGGCCAAACTTGACTCACAGACATCGTCAGCAGCGCCTGCAATGGGCAGAGCAACATGTCAGATGGACTAGACTGCAGTGGAATGCTGTCCTATTCACAGACGAGAGCAGATTCAACATATCCTTTGGTGATGGACGTATGCGGATTTGGCGACGGTGTGGAGAGCGCTTTGCAGATTGCTGTGTTTCTCAGCACAACCGATTTGGAGGTGGCAATATTCACATTTGGGAAGAATTCAGTTTTCGCCATCGCTTGCCTCTTCACGTCTTCCGTGGAAATGTTAATGCTGTGACATATCGAGATGAGGTTCTGGATGCATTGGTTGCTCCTGCGTTCACAAATTATCCAGATTTGCAGCTTCTCCAGCAGGATAACGCACGTGTGCACACTGCATGCATTACGCAGCAATATCTACAGCAGCAGAACATTGTGACGATTGATTGGCCTGCCCTATCACTAGACATGTCCCCTATAGAACATATGTGGGACGAGCTTGGACGCAGAGTCTACAGGCAAGGTTCTCCAGCTAATCTGCAACAGCTCGAAGCTGCTCTTACACGTGAATGGGACGTGATTCCCCGGAATTTCCTTCAGAGACTTCTGCGTTCCATGCGGAGGCTCTGCCAAGCTTGTTTGCAAGCACACGGTGGACATACCAGATACTGAGGATAGTGTGAATGAATGTTTTTATTGGTTGCATTTTTTGGTTTTCTCCCTTGCCTTCACATAATGCAATGAATTTCATAACAATCAAATGTACAAATTAATGACCAGCATGGATTCATAGGAAAATGAATAAAGATTCCAAATATGTAAATTTGTAAACACTTATATTTACATTTCACACTCTGTTCCTGGATTATACAGGTGGTGCGTTTTTAATGTGCTTCAGTATATATATATATATATATATATATATATATATATATACATATATATATCTATATATATATATATATATATATATATATATATATATATATATACAGTAGAACTCCATTTATCCGAACCCCATGGGACCGAGCATCGTTCGGATAATCAAATGTTCGGATAATTGTATTACATAATGTATCGAGTACATGTACACATATTTCTAAAAATAATTAACCATCACAAGGAAAATACACTATAAAACATATTTACTTGTACTGTAATAATAATACCCACACTGTATCACCAAAATCTTTTATTACACTGCAGTGCATGTACTACTTGTATTAATTATTTTTGTTAAGAAAGAGAAATGTTTTCAAAATAACATTACAAACGATTCAAAACCAGGCGCAACTTAACGTATATATGTACTTGCACAGATGTAGCCCACTATTTAAAATAATGAGGAATCCTCTTTTGCACCAAACTGGATAGTCTCCTTTTGGCTGCTAAGTCCCGCATTCTCTTCAACAGCAGAAGCTGTGTAGGACAGCTGTCATCTTCTTGCTCGTACCAAGCCATCGCTGTTTCTAGTGCTATAAAGGCCTCTTCAGGACTTGGTCGACGTTTTCGTTTTTCTTCATAATCTACAAGTACATCATGTACTTCTGAGGAGTCTTCATCATCGGTCACTACATGTATTTGGTTTTCTTCTTGCACAAAAGACAAAATTTCTTCGTCATTCAAAAACTGAAAACCAGAATAATTATCATCTTCTAGCCACATGTGTGCATCATCTTTGTCACAGTCCGAAAATCCGGGCATTGCTTGAAACAGTTCCACAACTTCATTTATACAATCATCATTTGTGTCCACTGCAGTAGTTTCATTTCCTCCTTTTTTCCCAAGCAATCTACTCCAAGCCTTGTTGAGATTATCTTGTGACAGGGTGGTCCAAGCATCAGCTAACATATAGCAGCAGTCTTTGAGATTAAGCTTTTTGGAAAACGCCACCACACTTTCTTCATCTTCAGCCAACAATAAACGACGCAGAACTTCCTTCTTGTACATCTTTTTAAGCTTTGCTATTACACCCTGATCCATTGGTTAAATCAGTGCTGTTACATTGGGAGGCAGAAAAATTACTTTAAAATTTGCATCAACTGCATTCAATGTATCCTTCTATGGATGAGATGGTGCATTGTCCAGTAGAAGAATTACTTTTCCAGTTTTCTTTTCTTGTTCTCTCAACCTCTTCACATTTGGGATGAACTGATTTGTATACCAATCAAGAAATATTTCATTATTCATCCAAGCACTCTTCTGTGCTTTGTAACACAATGGGAGACATGTCACATTCTTTAAACAACGTGGTTTTTTGGCTTTGCCGATCATTAGCACCGGTAAACGATGACTTCCACTGGCATTCGCGGCTACCAAAATTGTTACTCTCTCTTTGCACTTTTTAAACCCAGGGGCAGCTGCTTCGCGCTGAGATGCAAGTGATTTTTGAGGCAATGATTTCCAGTATAAGCCAGTCTCATCGGCATTATACACATCATCGAGTGAATAACCTTCTTCTTCCAAAAAAGCCAAGAATGTTTCTTTAAAATTTTTAGCGGCAGTTGCATCGCTAGATAAAGATTCCCCTTGAATCTCCAATTCTCGTATGCCATGACGAGATTTAAAGTTTCTTAACCATCCGTGGCTAGCCTTAAAGTCAGGAGGACCGTCAAGTTGATTGTTGAACTGAAGTGCCTTTTCACACAACAGAGAACCAGAGATAGGTTCCCCTTTGCTTCTTCTTTGCACAAACCATATATACAAAGCCTCTTCCAATTTCACATCTTTCGCATTTCTCATGGTTTTACGTTTCTTCGACCCATTTTCACTATCAAATTTCGATGCAAAACTCATAATTTTAACCTTGTTACTTTTGATGTCAGAGACGGTAGCTTTCCCAACATTGAAAATCCTCGCAAGTGAAGACACAGTTTCACCTTGTCCTAGTCTCTTGATAATTTCTGTTTTCGTTTCAATTGACAAAACATTGCGGTTCCTTTTATATGCTTTAGGCCTACTGGAAGATGCCATATCGCACGGAGAAATACTTGTACACCAAAATTATTCTGCTGTAGTAGCAGACACAATTATTTTAAGTTGAACTGTCTGTTTAGCCAGTGTTCTACCTAGAACACACACGTACACTGGATTGGTAAACCAGATATTAACTGACTTTATGATCTAACTGACTTCCTGTACGTAAGCGACCGACCATTAGCCATCCCATTCTCTACAAATTGTTCGCACACATTTGAAGTTTGCCGCATCAAAAGATTCAGAATTTTACTCTAACGTGACTGTGGCATCTGATTTTTTTTTTTTTTTTCTGGAAAAAGTGTTCGGATAATCAAATGTTCGGATAATTGGAGTTCTACTGTATATATATATATATATATATATATATATATATATATATATATATATATATATATATATATATATATATATTTATATATATATATATATATATATATATATAGAATCCAGGAAAACGTCATCAGAAAAAGTCACAGAGAACACAGGAACATAGTCACAGAAATGACGTCACCTTGATAACTATGCTCGTACCAATAACATCTGTGAAGGTTGCAACTATAAGTTCTTCAAACTCGTCGGTCACTACCATCCAAGACTCTGGCGGGTCATTGAATGGTTTCGGTGTGAAGAAACGACAGTGCGCAGCATTTTCCAGCAGGAACTGTTGGCAATCCACCTCTAAGAAGAGTTCGTCGACGATATGTGCAGCAGAACGTCTTCGCACCTTATATGTTGCTTGACGGGAGAAACATGAGACTGTGGCAGTTTCTTCGTGGCCTCGGTTGAAATATTAATCATAATCTTACTTAATGTCACATAAACAATTGGGTCGATCTCTTTTCCTCTCCGGCGGTATTTAGTTACATTTTTTGTGCACTAAATCACTCGCAATTTCCGTGGGCGGCCCATTTTTTCTCTGCTATCAAGCAGAGAGTAGCTATTTTCTTATTAATTTTACACTCCCTTCAGTGATAATGGATCATAATTGCTTTGCGCTTCTCGGCTTTGCTAAGATTAAGACACAGGTAAAACCAAGATGAGCCCGATCAATATCGTACAGGGTAAGGAGTGTCATGTTTACCTAGGACTGTCCCGCGATAAATTACCGACCTGTCGGCATGCACTCGGCGGAAACGAATGATATAGTCATTTCCTGTACACCTTGTTACAAAGACATTGCATTAGATGAAAGTAATATCTTATTTGTAAACATTGCCGAGAGAGTGATCGAATGTTATAATTCCAATTTGGAAGATGTGACGGTATTGCCTCCCCTGCTTTGCAGTAGTGGTCCAACAGTGCCAAAACTTAAGAGTATCTATTACAGGCTTCAATGGAGTCTATCTTTACACAAGATTACTCTTGGCAGAAATGTAGATAGAAGAGTAGTAAAGCTTCTATCAAATGGGAGTCTTCACAAGATATTCAGATAAGCGAAAACAATGCTGGATGTTGCTGAGCACGTTAATTCTGTAATCTGCCGACAACTTTTATGAAGAATTTAAGCAATGGTTTATTCTAGTTCGTTAAGCCCCCACCGATGAGTTAATCAGCGGAATTATTATTATAATATATAGCTCTGTTTAGAGTGTGTGTAGTAATTTGACTGAGACAAACATGCAGTAACTTTAAAATGATTAAATCGAAGTTAAATTTGTAACATTACAAATAACAAAATTTAATAATCACTTTAGGTTGTAACAGTTGGAAAATAATTTGAATATTTATGAAAAGGTTTTCATCACTTGAATGGTTTTTGTTAAGAAGTTCAAGTGGCAGCATATAGGTTAACTTAGCTGCCAATGATGATTTTAATCCTCCTTAAGGGCTGCTTCTTTTCCACTCTGCTCGCACTCGTCTCTGGTCAAAGTTCAGGCGCCGTACGTTCCCGGAACGTCAAGGGGTAACGGCCAAGCTGGTTCTGCATCTGTCTATAAGACCCTCTTATGATGGTGTCTCGCACAACGTCAGTCCACTTCTACCTTCACTTGATTTCAGAGATAGTACTTTCTGCTGGTACCACCAATAACTGGTAATAGCGATAGAAACGAAACGCTCTTCTGAGTATGGCGTTTTCCGACACATAGTTATGTCTCCTCCCCTTTCGGTTCTACCATCCCATGTCAGAATTTACCCTTGATGAGAATTAAATTTAATCCCTCGGGATAAAACTTCCTTTACATTTCAACTGAATAGCTTTAGCTTTACATTACATTTAAATGAACAGGTTAAACGTACAGATATAATATGTTTTACATTTACATCTCCACTGTTTGAAAAGTGTTCACAATATAAATTCATTTTTGTTTACACTTGTGAAAAAGTTTGAAACTTCTATTAATTTAAAATGAATATTTTCACACAGACATTTACGCTAGTTTAAAGCTTAAAAACGTACAATTATTTTGAAGTGAATATGTTTATAGGTACATTTACACTGCTTTGAAAATGTGAGTATTATATTTAGAATGTACATCATTTCTTTCATCTTTCCCTACCTGCTCCATAGGGAACCTGGAACTACTTTATGCTTTTAGTTCTCTTTACAAAACCATCAATAAAGCAATCACCAGCTCTTGCAGTGGTGTTTCATGAATCATCATTCTAGATACTGAGTTTGCCAGCCTCAAATGACTTTGACATCCAATAGCGAGTTTCACACATTAAAATTCACATGGTAATATATTCATATATATGTTAGTTCACATGCTAGTAATAAAAGATGAAATGTAAATCACAACTTACGCCAATCCTGGCTACAGACTTGTTCCTCAGATGAATAAAAGAGACAAATCGTTCTCTTACACGCGTCTGGGATGTCTTTAATTTTACAATAGATGCCCCCTCTGACTCCATGTTTCTTCTTTTTTCCTAGCCTCGGGGTTTCTTATTAAAATGTAGAGATTTCCTGAGCTTTGTAAGTCTTATCTGGTTCTCCAATAAAAGGTCCGGTTAACAAAAAGAATTATGAATCTAGTCTTCACTCTGGCGAGGTCTGATGTTGTCTTGGCGAAGATGAAATTCACAGTGAAATAAAACTGCGAAAATGGTCATACTATATTCCCTGCCTTCGTTTGTTATGGAGTTAAATAAATGCTCCAATCATATTCAAACAGGTCGGGTGTGATACTTTCAAAATATTTCCGACATGGAAATATTTTGCAAAGGTCACGTCTCCCATAACTGGTAATATGATGTCCGATGCCCTCGTGTACAAACTTACAGACAGATCTCTGTTCATCATAATATTGTGATCGTGTTTTTCTGGCGTTATGAATCAGGGATGGTCGCTAGTCACCTGTGTTTCGCCAGACAAACAAATCTGGTTCTATTCAGCACTCTTGCCCAACACAAGCTTGGATAAAGAAGCACCGTCGCTTGAAAAGATGGTCAGACAGATTATGGGAAAAAAACTGTCACTGACCGTCTAATAACCTGGCGTAACTTAACACGTCTTCGTGAAGCGAGAATGCGACATAAAAAGATGAGAATTACAAACGCAGCAAATACTGCCATAAGGGAGTTTCGTGTTAGAGACTTTCCCCATGATATATCCAGCATAAAGAGTAAAATGTTGAAATGGAAAAATGACATGGCAAATAAAAGCGATCGGAGAGAAAAATAAAGAAGAAGAAATAATACTGCCGTAGGGCTAAAGGTGTGAGAGATCATACAAAAGGACAAGGACAGACATTTCGTCACAGTAGACATGACCTTTGTATTAATGCAAAAATAATTTCCTAGTGGACATATTTTGAATTACCCCATCCTAAACACACGTTTGAAATTATTGCCGGCACTCGAGATGTAAACATAAGTAGATTTCTGATTGGGGTATGGTCTAATAGTAAGCAACACGTATCAGGAACGAAAGGGGCAATATAACCTGACACTTTAGTCGGTTGAAAGCACTGTGAAAATTCACCTCGCGCCAAGAAGTCAACCAGACCTTGCCAGAGCTAAGAATAGCAGCAGATTTCATTTATCGGCTGGAATAACGGCTGTCTCCCTCCTGGCCTGGTTCCAATCTAGTCCTCGGTCCTTCAGAGATTGTTTAATATTGTTATCGCAGCGAACACTGGGTCGTCTTTAAGGTCTAGATCCCTAGCTCTTGGTTTCCTATATTTGTCGGGGTAGCCGATCTTCTCCCATTCTGCAAGCATGGCCAAATCATCTTAACTGGGACTATTCCACTTGGGTATGCAGGGGCTGGCTTTTGAAGCTATGACGTATCGTCTGGTTGCGGCCCATGTCTTTTCTTGTTAATTCAACTACCTTCCTTGGGTACCTCATTTCTGAGGTTTGCAGCTATCAAGTTTATCATATAAAACAAGTTACAATAAAAATCAGTCGGAAATTATCGGGGTTGATATTAAAATAAAGGAAAAGAGTATGAGCATCTACAATGTGTGTGGCCCACTGAGCAAAGACCTGTCACTTGCAAGTATGGAAATAAAGACCTCGCACTGCATAGTGGTCAGAGACTTCAACAGCCACTCGAAAAGATGGGGATACCCAGGTACAATAGTAGAGGAGAGGAAGTGGAGGACTGGGAGAGAAATACAAATCTTCACCGTATCAACAGTCAATATGATAAACCCAGTTTTTACTTCAGAAGATTGCATACAACTTCCACTCCAGATCTAGCTTTCGCTACAGGGGACATCCTTCACAAAATTGACCGATAAGTACTTGACCAGCTAGCAGTCAGCGACCACAGATCAATAAAGCTGGTAGTAAATAGGGAGTGTTCCCCAAGAAGTAAAACCATTGCCCCGATGGAATTACAAAATAGCCGACTGGGACACTTATGCTGTGCTGGCAGACAGGTTTTGCGAGACAATCAACAAACGAAACAACAGTATGGAAACTATGGTTGGAAGCCTTAATAGAGCAATACTTCAAGCAGCCATCGAGACCAGTACCACGGGTGCAAGAAAGAACTACAAACCCTAGTCTGCTGAAGAACTGCAAAAGCTTGAAGATGAAGTATCAGAAGCTAGAAACACAGCAGAGACAGCACAAACAACTGATGCAAACATCCTGCTCAAAGACACCACCGCAAAATACAAAAAAAAAAAAACATTAAATCAAACAACAAGAGACTGCTGGAAGCAAACAGAAAATCTCAACCTAGATAAAGAAAGAAAATATGTAGAAACTAGTTAGAGCTTTGAACAATGAAGAACCCTATAAAAATCACATCACAATCAAACAAGATGACAAATGCTCTCAGGAAAAAAACAAGATGAAAGAAAAAGAAGACACCTGGAAAAGATTGGATAACAAATTAAATGCTAACAGGCCTAGTTACAAAGTCAAAAAAGAAGCTTCTGACCATCCTAAACTGTAGCTGGAAAAGAGGAATAGTACCACAGGCATGGAAAGACTCCATACTGATTCCAATACCAAAGAAAGACAAAGATCAGACAGAACAAAATGGCTACAGACCTTTTAATCTACTTAGCTGTGTAGGAAAATTGATGGAGCGCATAATTAATGCCCGACTGATGTGGCATTTTGGAAGAAAAACATCTCTTAGCCTCACAGCATAGGATTCAGGAAACACAGATCCACTGAAGACCAGATCACATATAGAAGAAATCACATCGCAGGAAAAGCACATGTTTGTATTGATGCAGACTTCCTACATGTGGATCAGCTGTATCGGTGGTCTCATATAAAATACGGAATGCAAACAGAAAAGAATATGTTGCTGAATGTGATAATGTGGAACAAAATACAAGTTTGTAAGTCGCTATAACAATTGTCATAAGAATGATGAGACATACCGTATTCTTGCTGCAAGACTTATCAGTGCTTTATCTTAAGAGGCGTATGTCCAGAACTGGCCCTAGTGATTACTCAAGTGGTACAAGGTCTCGTCATGGCGCCATCCCCCCTCCCCTGTTTTTTTTTCATCCCCCATTGTACAGTACTTATGGTACTCTTACGAGACTAAATCTCTTGCTATTTAGTAGCATCACACATTTCTGCACGTAATGTTTACTGTGGCATTTTACAAAATGTTTATATATATACTGTGTGTGTATGTGAATGCGCGTGTCTTTGCTGCTTGTTTTAAGACATTACTTGTGGGGGGAAAAAGAAAAACAAACTGGAATCCACTTTCGTGCCAATGTGAAACCTAAGAATATTCATGGGACAGAATAATACCTAAAATATATAACAACAAAAGCAAGACGATGAACGATATCAGACATCCAGAACGCCTTCAGGTCAAAGACACAAACTAGTACATATTGAAAAATGTAGGCACCTCATCTGCCGTGTCACACTGTGTGATAACAGATAAGTTATCTGTTTGATAAGTATAGAGGTAGAAACAGCAACTGTGATATTCAGATCAGTTAAGTTATAGAGATTAGCAACTATAAGTAAATGAAATTAAACAAATCATTTGCCCACTCGAGTCCTTTTATTTTAATGGAATCAAGACATGGTACATGAGTACCAAGTTTTAAGTCACCCACTTCAAAGAATATTGACAATTGATTTTGTATTATATGCATGAAAATGCTCGCTAGAGAAAGTTTTCCTTTACGCTTGAGTTGTGTACAAGAATGTGTCATTTTTTCAGATCGTTTCTTGTACGTTTATCAGCTGTTTAAAATTAATTGCATTAGAAATACGTAAATTTTGCCCGGGGACAAAAAATTATTCATGGCAGCAATCACTGAATGCAAGGGCATTAACTGAGTCCTTGCCGGAACAAAAGGTGTGTGTGTGTGTGGTTGGGAAAAGGGGGGTGGGGAAAGAGAGAAGGGAGGGGGCCGGGCGATGATTTTTTAAATTAAAATGAAATTTAATGGCCAGTATGGGGATCGATGGGCAGAGCAACCTAACCTTTGAGGTGAAGACAGGAGTACGACAGGGATGCCCCTTATCAACCACTCTATTTTTAACAGTCATAGACTGGGTGATGCGCCAGACAACAGAGGGCAGTCCAAGAGGAATAAGATGGACAACATTTTCTACATTGGAAGATCTGGAATATGCAGATGACATTGCACTACTAGCACATTCACATCAACACATCCAGGAAAAAACGGATAGACTTAATAAGTTTAGCCAGCAGGTTGGCTTGAATATCAATTTAAAGAAGTCTGAGGTCATGACGCTCAATGTAAGCACCCCTGAGCCCATATCAGTAAGGAATCAGCAATTAGTACAGACAGATACCTTCACATACCTAGGAAGCATAGTAACACCAGACGGCGGGGCAGGCAAAGACATCAACATCAGAATGAATAAGGCAAGAACAGCCTTCTTTAGCCTAAACAACATCTGGAAGTCCTCCCAATACAGCACAAGCACAAAATTAAGATTATATCAGAGCTGTGTGCTTTCTGTGCTTCTCTATGGCGCGGAATGCTGGAGAGTTACAGAGAAGGAAATGTCGAAATTGTCCTCTTTTCACACAACATGCCTAAGAAAAATTCACCGAATCTTTTGGCCAAATACCATCACTAACCAAGATCTGCTTACTCGTAGCAAGCAAGAGGACATGCACACCATCATAGCTGGCAGACGCTGGAGCTGGGTTGGTCATGTCCTCAGAAGAGACCCCGATGCCATCACAAGAACAGCTATGCTTTGGACCCCTGAAGGAAAACGAAAGAGAGGCCGACCAAAAAACACCTGGCGGAGGACTGTGGAGGCTGAGATGCAAAGAATGAACCAGAGTTGGGGCACTGTACGAAGGATGGCCACCGACCGAGCAAAGTGGAATCAATTTGTTGTTGCCCTACAAGACGCCACTAAGCGTGATGGCCACTGACTGCTTTGACGGTCGGCGACTAAGGATCAAAGAAGAAGAAGATGGGGATCGAATCCACGACATTCGCGTCATTAGAACAACGCTCTAACCAACTGAGCTAACCGGCACAGGCTGATACATGAGGTGCAGAAGTGAATAGACAAGATCAATGGAGAATTTTATTATTGAATATTACAATAAATGAAATGCGTCCCGATATAACCAACAGTTCCATATACCGGTACATTGTAGATGCTTAAATGGGGTGTGCTTCAAATACAAGCAGTAAATACCTTAATTTAAAAATAAAATATAATTAATGCGTTATGAGAACATAATAGAAAGGCGGACAATGTATAATCGATTTAATGATGATGAAAGATAAGAAGTGAATACTCCGGACAGGTGTTGTAATATAACAAATTCTCCGTACAACCTCAAATACCTAATTTTTGAGGTTTTAATTTGACAACACAGAATGGAAAATGTCCACAAGATATCTAATCAAGGACAGTAAGCTGCCAGAAATTGCAGAGAGCTGTGTTCTGTAGGGCCAGACGTCATAGGGGTTGATCATTTGCAGTTTAAACCTCCGTAGCTGCCTTCTTAAAGATACTATAATCACAAGTTTCTATTATTTGATTGATACCAGCAGGCAGCGTATGCAGCGTCGGCGTAGCTAGTATTCCTTCTCACGACAAGCCTTTATCGGGACTTTATCAAGCTAGTGGATAGATAATATTGGTCCTTCTCAATGCTTATTATTAATCAACGCTGCAAGTGCTAGCGAACCTTTCCAAGACCAGTCTTTTTCAAGGCTTTATCATGTTAATCTCCTTCTTCTTTGGTCCTTGTCCTTTAACGTGCGCAACTTGCACATGGGACCTCACATTTTTTTCGCCCGTATCCAAGAAGGCTAGGCATCCGATCTCACTACCCATGAGACCAGGGAGGAGTATGCCGTCATTAGGATCACGTGACGAATTGATAGAAATATCTGCCTTTTTTTCTCCGAGTGGTTTGCGCTGTTTTCTTCCTAATTTTGTGTACGCCCACTTTTCTGTCATTTTTTATCTTAACAGCTCTATTCTCTCTCAGATTCTGTCAATCGTGGTAGAACCAGCTATTCCCACCTCCTTGCACGTGCAAAGCGGCATTTTGCAAAATAATTTTTATGTAGATTCCAGGAAGAAAAAATAAAGCACACTACGTACTCGTGAATTTTTAATTAACTTGATTATGGTCCCTAATTTGTTTACATTTTTTACGAAAAACTTTAATTACTCATAATGTCATAATTATAAAAATAAATTATTAATAATTGACTGATTATTTTATAGTCATCGGCAATACACAACTATGCCAATTTTCAGAGCTATTGCTCATCTGGACGTGATTGAAAAATCGATTGCAAGATTTGAAAGTGACATACAAGTGAAGTTAAATAAAAGCGTGTAATAAATAGTTTATTGGTGCACATTTGAAAAAAATAGCAGCTTAATTTTAAAATATATACATCAAAAGTACAAGTTACTAATGACATGGGCCACAGCTTGGAGCCTTGAGGACATTCATATGTAGGCATATAAATGGGTACCTGATTTTGAGTTAGGGAAGGAAAGGGCTGCGATAAAGGGAACTGGTTACCCCACCTCTCGATGGTGGACCTAGTATAGTGAAGTCTCTAACACTTCACTCCCCTACGGCAGTATCTGCTATCATCATCATAACCCTGCACTCCCAAAGGAGCATAGGCCTTCAACAAACACATGCCAATTCCTCCTGTCAATTACCATCATCTCAAGTTCTTTCCACGGTCTCCTTATCATTTTCACCTCAGTTTCCAGCTCTCTTCTCCATGTGTTTCTTGGTCTACCTCTGCCTCTCTTTACCTGGGGGTTCCAGAACAAGGACTGCCTTGTAATGCTATCAACAGGTTTCCACAGTGTGTGTCCTATTCATCGCCATTGCCTTCTTCTCATCTCTTGTTACACTGGCACTTGTCTAGCTCTTGTCCTCAGTTCCACGTTCGTAACCTTGTCATCCCATTTTGATCGCTCTATTCTACGCACGCACCCATTTATGAAAGTCTGTAGCTTTTTGGTTGTTGTCTTTGTTGTTCTCCATGTCTCAGAGCCATACAATAGGACTGACTTCACATTTGAGTTGAAGATTCTTATTTTCGTGTTGGATCCGATTTCTCTTGATCTTCATATATTTCCCAATGCAATGAACGCTCCTCTTGCTTTTTGTGTTCTTATATTGATATCATGTCTGTCCTTCCAACTCTGCCTATAGTACCTACTATAGGACTACCATTTATGTAGCCACCACTACAGCTGGTCACCTTGTAGGAAGCTCATAGCAAACATTCACATACTCTTGCAGTATGGTTTCTTTATCAATTTGTTTTACATGATGAAGTAGACAGATAAAAATATGTATAGGTGTTCATAAATAATCAAACAATAAGGAGCTGATATGGAGTATGAATATAATGAAGAGCGGAGGCGTACTTGAAATTATTTAGCACCAGGGGCGGATCCTTTATTTAGCATCCCCGCCCCTTTAAATAAACACACAGAAAAATATTCTAATGCTTGCATGTAGATTTTTAAACAGTTCAGTAATATCATAGTAGTGTTCAATGGCATAGCCCCTCCCCCTAGACATAGTGCGCCCCTGCCAAAGAGAACGGTAAACATTTTCATAACGAACAGAAATAGGAAAATATAGAATTGTAGTAGTAAACATAGTCGAAGTAAGGATGATGTTCATAGCTGGGGGCGTTGATGCGGAAGACTTGAATTTTATCACCGAATAGCTTCAGGTTCATCAGTTTTATGTCCTCGAGTAAAATGTCTGAATATATAACTGTATATCGTGGAATGGTCAACGGTGCATATTCTGTCTTAAACAGAAGCTTGTCTTTAACCATCTGAGGTAAGGGCAGCTTGTTTACTCTGGTCTCACGTCCTGGAGATGCGCCTACAGCAGACGACACAGCGACGAATGACAGCGTGAATAGAGACATTGGTTGTGAGGATATTTCATCCAGGAATTTGAGACATTCCTGGTTTCGGTACCTTCCAACAATACGTCTCGTGACCTTGGTGCAAGTCCGCCCGGTCACGTCAGAGTTTGTGAGAAGCAAGTTTTCCGTGAAGTAACGAGCTAGTGGTACATTTTCAGCCAAAACCGCCATGCAAAGAGGGGAGACATCAAAGTTCATGTCGCTTGTACAACTTGCTTCCAATACTTCATCTGATTGGACATCGATGGGCATCAATCCACATCGAATCAGCTTGGGTATTATTTCTATTTGACCCTGGAGGATGATTCTGTGAATTAGGGCTGGGCTGAGGTAAGATATACAAGCACCTTTGTCTAGGAAAGACTCCATGCAGCACATAATTTCACTTTCAAGATATGGGTTCATTAGAAGGAATGAAAGTGCTGTCTTGGTACTGACTGTTTTACTGACAGTGTTGACGTCTGCTCCTGAATTCAGTAGTGTTAAAATTGTGTCTTTTGAGCACTTACAGGCAGCCATCATCAAGGGGGAGAAACCGTCATTGTTCTGACAGTTCATATCGCACCCCGCACTTATCAGAGCTGTGATGATTTCTGTTCTAGGTCTCACGGATCTGATCAGTGCGCACAACAGAGCTGTGTTTCCATACACGTCTTTCACATTTACGTCAGCACCAAAAGAGATTAGTTCTGAAGTTACTGCCAGATTGTCCCCAGTCACTGCATACGTCAGAGCTGTTAATCCTTCACAGTTTTGTACGTTGATTAAATTTTGGCTATCTTTGGTCAAACGAATAAAAAAGAACACATTCGTGAAACAATCAAATGCTGCAGCACACATAAGAGCGGTGTTACCTCGTTTGTCCTTGTCATTAAGATCTGCGCCATGGTCTACCAAAACCTGCAGCAAGCTCGTACGGTCTTCTGTTGAAGCTGCAATCATTAATGGCGTTCTACCTTCGCTGCTTCTTTCGTTCACAGAAACCCCATTTTGAAGCAGAGCCGTAACAGCTTCCACTACAGAAGAGTCATCTTCATACCAATCAGTGTTCGTTAGAAACTGAATCAGGGGTGTGTTGCTTCCAGATATCTTTCCTGCCATTTGACTAACCTGCTTCTCTCGTGATCAGCAACTTCTGTTGTTCCGCTAAAGTAGGGTTTGCAAATATCTTGTTGCTTATCTTCTTTCTTTGTCCACTTGGATTTTCCTGTGTAAAAATAAAGAACAGAAAAGGGTATCTTCAGTAAGTCATTTGAAAAATTGAAATCATGGACATAAATCACTTTTTGAGAGATTAATTTAATAAGCTAAAAATAAACATTGTGAAACTTTTTATTTACTTCCATCACACCTGACTGTTGTATCACTGTTACATGGCTACTGACCATGTCAGATAGGATACTATCGTTGTGACAGTGTTCAGGTATTAAGATATTGTGTACTTCACATGTTCCTCTGTCGCGACATAAATTTTTCTAAGACCAACAAAAAAATATATATATATTTTTAGCAAGAAACAACTATGTCGGGATGAAATAAATAAAACATACATGTGGTGGAAAATATCTTCTGATACAAGACAAGCCATTGAAATGGTATGACAAGATAACTAATGTGGAGCTGATGACAAGAACCAGACACGTGACAGTGGAACGAGAGATGAGACGAAGACGGTGGAGATGGATGGGACACACATTAAAGAAACATGTTGATAGCATTACTATACAGTCCTTAGTCTGGAATCACCAGGATAAATGGATCATCAATAAAAGAGGTTGTCACAAATATCAAATATTTCAGCTGCGTTTATAATAATAATAAAAGTCGACCACGAGGGAGTTGTCTACTATTGTAAGTAGAAGTAAACTATGAGGAATGAGGTTACAATATCTATTTAGTTCAAACATCGTTTATGAAAGAAGCGATCCTAACTTGTATTTGTGTGTGTGTGTGACGTCACATTTCTTGAAACCCCTTCCTTCTATCATCACACTTCGTCACAAAATATTGGTCCTCCCACAGACATGAAAATACGCTCAGATCGTGAAGGGACGACTTCAAAAATCAACGGTTAAAGAACAACAACATTGAATTGTGTGTAAAGTCGTTTTGGGACATAGACAAAAAGATAACAGTTGGCTACTATTAAAGAGATATGAGCCTCGCCATGTATAAACCTTTAGCAGAATGGAACTGATAACAAGAACAAGACGAATATCAATGGGACAAGAGATAACAGGGCGCTGTCAATGGGTAGGGCACACGGTGAGAAAATCTGCTGAACGTCACAAGGCAGTCTTTTTTTTCTGGAATCCCCATGGTAACAGAGGCATAGGTATACCACCCCAAGAAGAAGAGCACTGCAGAAAGAACATAAGCTGATGGGCATGAGACAGGCGAACTTGGTATGTTGTTACTGAAGGTCTATTCTGCTTTGGGGCAGGCTAAAGGTCAGTGATTATGAGTGTTGATGTATTGCCAATTAAAAGCGATTATACAAGGTGGAAAATAGAAACTGTATAGCCAACTCCTAGCCCAAGGCAGAAGGCCGCGGCACACACAGTGGCAGGGAATGATACCTTTCCTAATCAGTAAGTAGTTCACAATTAATCAGTCGTGTCGTCCAATATGACGACACAGAAGTTGTGTCACTTTTACCAACAATGCTCTCATTCCCAAAGTTGCGTTTCATCATGCTTCGTCACAAAATTTGACACTCCTCCCCTTCTCAATGCGTCACATTATATGTGGACGACCCCTGTACCCTACAAGAGTATCAGCTGCATTGATGGGTTGCTTGCGGAATGTAAAGGGAAATTTAAGGATATTAATTTCTATATTTGTGGAATAGAAATGACAAAGAAGACACACTTCTCCGAAGGGAACGAACGAGACAGATGTACACACTTCTCTGCAGGAAAAAAAAAGTAGACAAAACATTTTCCTCGAGAAAACAATGGAAAAAAATGTACACACGTCTCCAAAGAAAACAGAAAACAAATTTACATACTTCTCCCATGACAAAAAAGACAAATTTACACTTCTTCCGAGAAAACAAAGACAAATGTACACTTCTCCCAACAAAATTAAGATAAATTTACACTTCTCTCAAGAAAACAAATACATATTTACACACTTCTACCAAGAAAACAAAGACAAATTTACACACTTATCCAAAAAGATAAAGACAAATTTACACACTTCTCCCTAGAAAAAAAGACACATTTACACAATTATCAACAACAACAAAAACTGACAAATTTACACACTTCTCCCAACAAAACAAAAAACAAATTTATACTTCTCCCAACAATACAAAGATAAATTTATACTTCTCCCAAGAAAACAAAAACAAATTTACACACTTTTGAAGAAAGAAAAAAAAGCTAATTGCTGATACGTTATACATTTTTAAAGAAAACTATTCAAATGGAAGAGCACATACGGAATAAAAATGTAATGGTGATGCTAATCAAGACCTACACAGTTTCAGTATCAGAGACAACAAAACATCACGTGATGTTAATGGAGATCTATACATTTTTATATCAGAAGCAGAGAAAGCAATAAATAAGAAAGCAATGAACACGGACAAGAGAGGCAGAGGTAGACCAAGAAGCACATGGAGAAGAGAGCTGGAAACAGATGTGAACATGATGAGGAGAACGTGGAAAGAACTTGAGATGATGGCACGTGACAGGGGGACTTGGCATGTGTTTGTTGAAGGCTTATGCTCCTTTGGGGGTGGAGGGTTATAAATGAATGATGAACATGGACAACATAAATATAGAAATGATAGAAGTCCTGAAAAATTGTCATCATCATCACGTTTCAGTTCCCAGG
Organism: Oreohelix idahoensis; assembly: GCA_024509875.1. NCBI lineage: Eukaryota > Metazoa > Mollusca > Gastropoda > Stylommatophora > Oreohelicidae > Oreohelix > Oreohelix idahoensis. Next base: position 79,755 of record JAMPIV010004648.1, read on the forward strand.
AAATAAGTCTTTAAAAAAATTCAAGCTACAGTCTGTCGTCTGCTCAAGGTCCTTCTATGTCTTTATCTATCGTTTGTGTCTCTATTTGTCTTCTCCGTGTGTTTTTCTGTCACGTTATCTTTGTTTTTTCTTTGTGGATTCCAGAAAAAGGACTGTCTTGTAATGCTATGAAAAGGTTTCCTCAATGTGTTCCAATCTGTTGACAGCGCCTTCTTCTCATCTCTTGTTCTAGTGGCACATGTTTGGTTCTTGTCATCAGTTCCATCTTTTTCTACTGGCACATGTTTGGTTCTTGTCATCAGTTCCATCTTGATCTACTGGCACATGTTTGGTTCTTGTCATCAGTTCCATCTTGTTCTAGTGGCACTTGTTTGGTTCTTGTCATCAGTTCCATCTTGTTCTACTGGCACTTGTTTGGTTCTTGTCATCAGTTCCATCTTGTTCTACTGGCACTTGTTTGATTCTTGTCATCAGTTCCATCTTGTTCTACTGGCACTTGTTTGGTTCTTGTCATCAGTTCCACGTTAGTAATCTTCTCGTACCACTTTAATTCTTCTATTCTACGCAAGCACTCATTTATGAAAGTCTGTAAATTCTTGGTTGTTGTCAATGTTGGTCTCCATGTTTTACAGCCACACAATAGGATGTCTTAAACAGTTTTGTGTTAGTCTTTTCGTTTGATATCCATATATTTCCTAATCCATAGAAAGCCCCACTTGTCTTTTGTATTCTGAATTTTGTATCACTGTAGGCAGGGCTGGATTATCCTTTAGGCTAAATAGGCTGAAGCCTAGGAGCCCGGAGCTTTTGGGGGTCCGTGCATATGTTAAAAAAATGCATACATATATAACGTATGTACTAAAAAAATGTTTGCAAGACATCTAAGTGCTTAGTAATCTATTTTGAAAACAATTCAATTATCCAAACATTTCAACTCCACAAGAAGCGCAAGTTCTCAACACAAACACGCTAAGTATTCCTGACCTGTGCCATCATTTCAAGATCTGTCTATGTCTTCGTTTTTCCTTTCACGCGTGTCTCCATTTTTCTTCTCCGTGTGTATTTTAAACTTTATTTTTTTTTTAACCACGTGGAGTCCATAATAGTAACTACCTTGTAACGCTATCAACTGGTTTTCTTAATGTATCGTATCCAAGCTAGTGTCATCTCCTTAAATCTTGTTTCACTAGCATTTATCTAGTTATCTCCATCAGTTCCACATCAGTGATCCTATTATACAGCTTAGTTATCTCCATCAGTTCCACATCAGTGATCTTATTATACAGTTTAGTTATCTCCATCAGTTCCACATTAGTGATCTTATTATGGTTTAGTTATCTCCATCAGTTCCACATTAGTTATCCTATTATACAGTTTAGTTATCTCCATCAGTTCCACATCCGTGATCCTATTATACAGCTTAGTTATCTCCATCAGTTCCACATCAGTGATCTTATTATACAGTTTAGTTATCTCCATCAGTTCCACATTAGTGATCTTATTATACAGTTTAGTTATCTCCATCAGTTCCACATTAGTTATCCAATTATACAGTTTAGTTATCTCCATCAGTTTTACATTAGTTATCCTATTATACAGTTTAGCTATCTCCATTTTTCCACATTAATAATAAATAATAAATTCTTTAAGCACCAAACACGGCGCATAAGGCAGAAACCAGTGCTCTCCAGATTGTTCGTTCTGTAGTGGTATTCTGTTGTTTTGCATTCGTAGGACATGACCGATATATGACCATCGTCTTTTCCTTATATAGTCGGAGACATATTTCTGCCTAGAGTCTTCTCTTATTTGTCGATGAGTCTTGAATTCTTTCCAACTGATGTTCATGAGTTTTCTAAGACATTTGTTCTCGAATGTATTCAGCTTGTTCTCAAATGATTTTGTTATTTTCCAACTCTCACAGCCGTATGTTAACACTGAGATAACATTTGAATTAAACAGACGAAGCTTGGTATGTATATTCAATGATCACCCATGCATGCGAAGACTGGATTCGGTAGACTGCGCGGAAGAAACCACCTGTTGGTTCAACGGGCATGACGGCGATTACCAGCAACGCGCTGTGGAGCGTAAGGAGCATGGCGAGGCACGTAGAAAGCCATAGTCGTCCACTGCACCTGACTTCATCTCCAGTCGTCTTGACTTGTCTTGCCACTGGATTAATATGGACCCAGGCGAGAGAGTGAGGTCGACGAATTGCGCAACTCTTCCTCACTTTAAACCAAATCACTGCGCAAGTCACTCTTTCATCCACTCATCCACTCATCCATCCACTCACAACAAGTCCTGTGGCGATGGGCGAGCGGCGAAGCGGCAGGCGTGGGTGCGCTGGCAGTCGTAGTCGCAGACCTACACACAGGCGGCTCAGGCCATATGGTCGTCTTCCACTGATCGGAGCAGCAGTGGGATTCGGCAGCCCCCTGAGTGACTGAGCAGCCCTCTTTAGGAAAGCACTGCTCACATCCATGGCATGAGGAAGGGGCTAGAAAAGGTGCCCTAAACATTGCCTGCTCCACCATTACCTAACCAGCTTACCGCGGTTGGTGGGTACCCTACTTCAGCGGGCGACACATAAGAAAAAGAAAGGACAGATTTTTCCCCCTCATTCTAGGCGCATGGAATGTGCGCACTCTACTCGACAAACACTTTAACACAAACAGACCCGAGAGGCGAACTGCCCTGATTGGGAGAGAACTGGCCAGATACAACCTTGACATAGCAGCACTGAGTGAAACTCGACTTGCAGGCGAGGGCCAACTTTGCGAAAAGGGTGCAGGTTATACATTCTATTGGAGCGGAAGAGGAACTGAAGAAAGACGAGAAGCAGGGGTTGGATTTGCAATCAAAACAGCAATTATTGGCAAGCTAACGGAGCCCCCAAAGGGAATAAATGACCGACTCATGACGGTCAAGATCCCGCTGCTTTATGGAAGGAAACATGCCACCATCATTAGCGCGTATGCACCAACTATGACAAACCAGGATGACGTCAAGGATAAGTTTTACGAAGAACTACATGCAGTCATTGCATCAGTTCCCAAAGCAGATAAGCTTATTATTCTTGGTGACTTTAATGCACGAGTAGGCTCAGATAACATCTCCTGGAATGGCACTATCGGAAAGTACGGCGTGGGTCGCTTAACAGCAATGGACTTCTTCTCCTCCAGACTTGCGCAGAACATAACCTCCTTGTCACCAACACCATTTTTCGACTTCCTATCCGCAACAGGACCTCCTGGATGCACCTTCGCTCGAAGCATTGGCACCTAATTGACTATGTAATTGTTAGGAAGAAGGACAGGCAAGATGTCCGGGTGACCAAGTCCATGTGTGGTGCCGAATGCTGGACTGATCATCGCCTCATTGTGTCTAAACTTAAAATTCGTATCCAACCTGCCAGGTGCCCTCAGGGAAAGAAAACTCATAAAAGGCTGGATATTACCAAACTAAAGAAGACAAAAATTAAAGTCATTCACTGACACCCTAGAAGACCGTCTCAAATCTATCTCGTTAGACGGCCAAAGTGCGGAAACAAATTGGACAGCCCTAAGCGAGCAGATCTACAACACTGCTACAGAGGTCCTGGGTCCCGCCATCAAGAAACAAAATGACTGGTTTGATGAGAACTCAGATGATATAAAGAAGATGTTGGCTGAGAAACACCATCTCCATAAAGCATATTTAAATGATCCAAAATCTACATCCAAGAAAGACGCTTTCAACAACATGTGTAGAATCGTCCAACATAAACTACGCCAGATGCGGGATTCATGGCTGAGTAATAAAGCAGATGAGCTCCAAGGCTTTGCTGACAGCCATGACTTGAAAAAATTTTTACCATGCACTCAAAGCGGTCTATGGTCCAACATCATCAGGATCATTTCCCCTCCTTAATGCAGATGGAAAAACACTAATTACAGACAAGGAAAAAATTCTCCAACGCTGGATCGAACACTTTAATAATATTCTGAACCAGCCATCATCTATTAACGATGAAGCCATCAGCCGACTGCCCCAAATTCCTATAAATGAAGCACTAGATGATATACCGACTTTGGAGGAGACTCAAAAAGCGATTCGTCAACTTTCTAGTGGAAAGGCCCCCGGCTCCGATTCAATTCCTGTTGAGGTCTATAAAGATGGCGGTACAGTTCTGATAGAGAAACTTCACATGATCTTCCAGCAAATGTGGCAGAGTGAAACCATCCCACACAATCTCAAGGATGCGTCAATTATACATCTTTATAAACGTAAAGGTAATCGCCAAGACTGTAACAATCATCGAGGCATCTCACTACTATCAATCGCTGGGAAGATATTTGCCAGAATCCTTCTTAATCGCCTTACGGCTCATCTTGACAAAGGTCTTCTACCTGAAAGTCAGTGTGGATTCCGGAAAGAACGTGAAACCACCGATATGGTGTTCGCTGCAAGACAGCTTCAAGAAAAATGCCAAGAACAGCACTGTGACCTGTACACAGCTTTCATCGACTTGACAAAGGCGTTCGACACGGTCAGTAGAGAGGGTCTATGGAAGATCATGGAAAAATACGGCTGCCCAAAGAAATTTATCACAATAGTGCAGCAGCTGCATGATGGAATGCAGGCTAGAGTTCAGGAAAACGGTGAGCTATCAGAGCCTTTCCCAGTCTCAAATGGAGTTAAACAAAGGTGTGTACTTGCACCGACGCTTTTCAGTATCATGTTTTCTGCTATGCTGACTGATGCTTTCAGAGACGGGGACACAGGAATCGACATCAGATATCGTATTGATGGAAAATTGTTTAACCTTAGGAGGCTTCAAGCAAAAACCAAGGTCAAATCACACACCATCAGGGATCTTCTGTTTGCTGACGATTGTGCCCTCAGTGCTGGCTCAGAGGCTGATCTGCAGCGTAGCGTTGATAGATTCTCCGAAGCCTGCTCCAACTTTGGGCTTACCATCAACACGGGGAAAACAGAAATCATGTACCAACCAGCTCCTGGCACAATTTATACTGAGCCAGTCATCGAGGTAAATGGTGAGAAACTGAATGTTGTGAACAGGTTCACATACCTTGGCAGTACACTATCCCAGAACATCGTCATTGATGATGAGGTGAACACCAGGATCTCCAAAGCCAGCAGCACATTTGGCAGACTATTCACCAACGTTTGGCATCGAAGTGGCATTAGTCTACAGACAAAGCTGAAGGTATACAGAGCTGCGGTGCTTCCAGTGCTGCTTTATGCATGTGAAACATGGACTGTATACAGGCGCCACGTAAAAAAAGCTCAACCACTTCCATACAGTCTGTCTCAGGAAGATAATGAACATCAAATGGCAAGACAAGATCCCAGATACCGCCGTTCTTGACAGAGCTGGTATCCCTAGTATTGATACTATTCTGATGCAGTCACAGATTCGCTGGGCAGGTCATGTAGTCCGCATGCCAGACCATCGACTGCCAAAGATACTCTTTTATGGTGAGATGCAGAAGGGTAGACGCTCCCATGGTGGCCAGAAAAAGCGCTTCAAAGACACGCTTAAGGCTTCATTAAAAACCTTTGACATAAACCCAGACACATGGGAAGCTGCTGCGCAAGACCGAACTGCCTGGCGCACATCTCTTCGTAAAGGTGCAGTGGCATGCGAATCTTCCAGAAGAGCAGCAGCGGAACAGCGGAGACTAGCTAGAAAAGATCGTGAAATAAAACCTTCACATGAAGCAAACATTCCCTGCCCACACTGTCCGAGATCCTTCCAGGCCCGCATCGGGCTCATCAGTCACCTTCGTACTCATAGACTATCCTAACATCCTAATAATTGGATGAATAGAGTGGTCTTCATCACTTGTGATGGACGAACAACATATTCAATGATCGTAATTTCCAAATGTTAGATAATCTATTGAAGGCGCTAGCTGCCAAAGCAATTCTAGTATGGATTTCTCTTGTTGTGTCACCATCCTGAGTCATTTTACTGCCTAAATAATTAAAACTTTCAACTTTCTGTAGTTTTTCCCCGTTCAAGATGATATCAAAGGTCTCGTTAGAAAAGTTCATAGCTTTAGTTTTAGAGGCATTTATTTGGAAACCTATTTTAACCGAGAGATGACACAAATTATTTACTGCTTCTTGGGATTGTCTGGGTGTTGAACTTAAGAATGCTAAATCATCTGTGAAATCCAGGTCCCCCAGGAATTTTCCATTTGTCCATTTTATACCTAATTGTTCATTGTGGGTATAGTTTCTCATAACCCAATCAATAGCTATTCCAAAAAGTAGTGGTAACATAATACAGCCTTGTTTCACCCCTGTTTCTACTGTAAACCATTCTGTATTCCCTTTATTTGTTCTAACACAACATCTTGCATTGTCATATAGCACTTTGATTATATTCACATATTTTGTTGGAAAACCATAGATTGTAAGTATCTTCCACAATGATGGGCGGTGTAGACTATCAAAGGCTTTTTGAAAATCGACGAAGGTGATAATAAGTGGCGATTGCATTTCCACTGATTCTTCTATAATTGTTCTTAGTGTGAATATTTGATCAATACATGATCGTTTCGGCCTGAAACCCGCTTGTTCTTCTCTGATCTTTTCGTCGGCATGCAATTTAAGTCTTTCTAACATCATGCAACATAATAATTTTCCAGGTACTGATAGTAGAGATATACCACGCCAGTTATTACAGTCTGATAGATCACCTTTCTTCGGTAACTTTACAATAATACTGTCTTTCCATTGTTGTAGTGGTTGTTCTTCTCTCCATACTACATTTATAATATCTAAAATTCTCAAGAGGTTGTTGTCATTAACTGCTTTAATCATTTCCCCTGAAATTTCGTCAACTCCAGCAGCTTTACAATTTTTTAATCTTTTAACGTCTTGTTTGATCTCGTCCAGCGTGAATTCAATCGCAAGTTATTGGCAAGGTGGTTGTGGGTGTTTCATTATTAAAATCAGGTGTTACTGTTGGTGGTGGTCCGTTTAGTACCTCCATGAAGTGCTCAGCCCATCTCTTCATTTGTTCTTTTTCTCCACATTAGTTATCCTATTATACAGTTTAGTTATCTCCATCAGTTCGACATTAGTTATCCTATTATACAATTTAGTTATCTCCATCAGTTCCACATTAGTTATCCTATTATACAATTTAGTTATCTCCACCAGTTCCACATTAGTTATCCTATTATACAGTTTAGTTATCTCCATCAGTTCCACATTAGTTATCCTATTATACAATTTAGTTATCTCCATCAGTTCCACATTAGTTATCCTATTATACAATTTAGTTATCTCCATCAGTTCCACATTAGTTATCCTATTATACAATTTAGTTATCTCCACCAGTTCCACATTAGTTATCCTATTATACAGTTTAGTTATCTCCACCAGTTCCACATTAGTTATCCTATTATACAATTTAGTCATCTCCTTCAGTTCCACATTAGTTATCGTATTATACAATTTAGTTATCTCCACCAGTTCCACATTAGTTATCCTATTATACAATTTAGTTATCTCCACCAGTTCCACATTAGTTATCCTATTATACAATTTAGTTATCTCCACCAGTTCCACATTAGTTATCCTATTATACAGTTTAGTTATCTCCACCAGTTCCACATTAGTTATCCTATTATACAGTTTAGTTATCTCCACCAGTTCCACATTAGTTATCCTATTATACAATTTAGTTATCTCCACCAGTTCCACATTAGTTATCGTATTATACAATTTAGTTATCTCCTTCAGTTCCACATTAGTTATCCTATTATACAATTTAGTTATCTCCATCAGTTCCACATTAGTTATCCTATTATACAATTTAGTTATCTCCACCAGTTCCACATTAGTTATCGTATTATACAATTTAGTTATCTCCACCAGTTCCACATTAGTTATCCTATTATACAGTTTAGTTATCTCCACCAGTTCCACATTAGTTATCCTATTATACAATTTAGTTATCTCCACCAGTTCCACATTAGTTATCGTATTATACAATTTAGTTATCTCCACCAGTTCCACATTTGTTATCCTATTATACAATTTAGTTATCTCCATCAGTTCCACATTAGTTATCCTATTATACAATTTAGTTATCTCCACCAGTTCCACATTAGTTATCGTATTATACAATTTAGTTATCTCCACCAGTTCCACATTAGTTATCCTATTATACAGTTTAGTTATCTCCACCAGTTCCACATTAGTTATCCTATTATACAATTTAGTTATCTCCACCAGTTCCACATTAGTTATCGTATTATACAATTTAGTTATCTCCACCAGTTCCACATTAGTTATCGTATTATACAATTTAGTTATCTCCACCAGTTCCACATTAGTTATCCTATTATACAGTTTAGTTATCTCCACCAGTTCCACATTAGTTATCCTATTATACAATTTAGTTATCTCCACCAGTTCCACATTAGTTATCGTATTATACAATTTAGTTATCTCCTTCAGTTCCACATTAGTTATCCTATTATACAATTTAGTTATCTCCATCAGTTCCACATTAGTTATCCTATTATACAATTTAGTTATCTCCACCAGTTCCACATTAGTTATCGTATTATACAATTTAGTTATCTCCACCAGTTCCACATTAGTTATCCTATTATACAGTTTAGTTATCTCCACCAGTTCCACATTAGTTATCCTATTATACAATTTAGTTATCTCCACCAGTTCCACATTAGTTATCGTATTATGCAATTTAGTTATCTCCACCAGTTCCACATTAGTTATCGTATTATACAATTTAGTTATCTCCACCGGTTCCACATTAGTTATCCTATTATACAATTTAGTTATCTCCACCAGTTCCACATTAGTTATCGTATTATACAATTTAGTTATCTCCACCAGTTCCACATTAGTTATCGTATTATACAATTTAGTTATCTCCACCAGTTCCACATTAGTTATCCTATTATACAATTTAGTTATCTCCACCAGTTCCACATTAGTTATCGTATTATACAATTTAGTTATCTCCACCAGTTCCACATTAGTTATCGTATTATACAATTTAGTTATCTCCACCAGTTCCACATTAGTTATCCTATTATACAATTTAGTTATCTCCACCAGTTCCACATTAGTTATCGTATTATACAATTTAGTTATCTCCACCAGTTCCACATTAGTTATCCTATTATACAGTTTAGTTATCTCCACCAGTTCCACATTAGTTATCCTATTATATAGTTACATTCCTTATTATCTTTGCAAGTACCCGTTTATGAAAGTCTGTATCTTTCTAGTTGTCATTTGTTAGTGGGAACAAACTGTGTTTTTCAGATTGTTCAGAGAGTTGGGCGACATCAGCTGAGGTTCAAAGATGTGATGTCATTGTCTGTATATATCTTTACACTTCACATAATGCCCCCAGACGAAGCTGGCCGTGTCCGCATGGGAGATGGTCGCATCCCATTCTACTGGACGATCGAAAAAGAACATCAAAGATGTGTGCAAGAGAGAAATGAGGGCACTGAACATAAATCCAGCAGCCTGGGAGGATGACGCTGCCGATCGCACAAAGTTGTGATGCTTTCTACGGCGCTACCTTAGATTAGGCGACAAGAAGCTCTCACAACAAGCAGAAGAGAGGAGAAAACGTAGAAAGAAACACCAGGAAAATAAGCAGCTGAGGACTTTCGCCTCAGGGGCGCTTTCCCATAGTCAGTTATGACTGAAGGAGCTATTATATGATTATTAGTGAGTTATACAAAGAGAGGATTAAGACAGAACTATAACAGAACAGAACCAAATTCAGGACCGTAACCAAAATAGATGTAATTGAATCTAGATACAGCTAAAAGTAGTCATATAGCAGATATTGCCGTAAGGAAGTTAAGTGTTAGAGAATTCACTATACTAGAACCTGCTTTGAGATGTGGGGTAACCAGTTTCCTTCCTCGCTGTCTATGTTGTCCTTAACTAAGAGCAGAGTCAGGTACCCATTGATAGCTGGGCAACCTTCAGCGGGACGCTACCGTGTTTCGAACACTGTACCTATGCCACGAGATACCATCGCTCCAATCACTCTACCAATCGGACACTCTTATTGAATATACTATCTTAGTTGCCCATCAGGGTTTGACTGGGATATTTTTCTACATCGGTTAAAAAAAAAAAAACAACTTATAATTCAAAAACATAGAAGAGAGGCCGGGACTAAGCATCGATGGAAGATCAAAAGATAACCTTAGAAATGCAGATGAAGAACGGAAATCATTAACCCAATGTGGATATTAATAATGTGGGGAAAAAATCCATGATCAGTAGCGACACGGATGACAATCCAAATAATTAAGTTAGAATAAACAGTAAGATCCTAGAAGAAGTAACAAGTTTTATTACGCCTTAAATACTTAGATGGCAGATATCAAATAGAAATCATGTAGATAATATGAATGGCCAAAACTACATTCAAGAACATGAAGCAGATATTAACCTAACCAGATAATAAACAAGAAGAGTCATAAAAAAATGTAGATATATAGATCTTTCTTCATTCTTGTAAGGCACTGACGCGTGGATAATGAACAATCAATTATAATAAAGAATTAAGGCGTTTGAATTATAGATAAGTAGACGCACTTTTACTTTAAATATTACATCTTACTTACCTTAATTTTGTCTTCTTTCCGTGGTCTGTCATAGACTTGTTTGAAGACTTGATGTAACCTTAAGCGTAGAGCTACAATACCAGTGTATCGATCTGTTAATATATTATAATTCTTCAGCGATTAGTCTAAAGACGATTCTGTAGAAAATTGTCGATATTTGGCGTACATTTTATCCTTTTATGCATGTAGTGGACACTTCACGCCATATTCTTATCTCCGCCTCAGTCAGTTAAGCGTTATTTCATTGGCTGGTCAGTCTCCAAAACTGGCTTTTCACCAGGTGGGCGTAGCCAGATAGGGCACAGCGTCTATCTTACGACCTTGATTTGCATAATGACACGCATGACTGCCTGACCAACCAACGTTTCACTTATTATTGTTATTATTATTAGACTTCTACTATCAGACCACAAGGTCTTTTATATTTGGAATTGCGCCCTAATATAACCAACGGTCCTTGTGTCTAGCTTGAACGGGGGAGGGGGTGGTGGTGCCAATACAATGCAAAACTGCTATTTAAAATAAAGTATTTTTAATTTTATTGTATTATTAATATTTTTGTTGTTGTAATTTGTCCCTGACTGTAATTTCGTATTTATTCCTTGTTATTTCCAGTTGAGTGTCCGATTGACAGAATAACTAGAGCGTTTGTCTCTCGTGGCACAAAAGTCGGTTCGATTCACGTTGTCGTCACGCTCTGTCCAGGTGTCAATGGGTACCAGTCTTCTCTCATGAGTTAGGGAAGAAAAAAGCAGTAAGAAATGGAACTGGTGACCCCACTTCTCAATGATGAACTTAATATGGTGAAGTCTCTGACACTTCTCTCCCCTACGGTTGTATCTGCTATAGGATAACCTTTTTTTTTTTACTTCTGTTATGTCAACCGGCAAGACAACGTTTTGTAAAACTAAAGGATTAAATAAAGATTGGAAGGGACAAGGGACAGATTACTCGTCAAAAGCTGAAATAATCTTATTCAATAACACCTGGCGTAGGTAATCATGTCTCTCCACAACTTATTTGTCCCCATTGCTGTTTAACATTGTTGTTGTTGATTATTGTCCATGGCACGATGTTAAACTGTCCAGTACTTTCTCTCTTTATCGCACTGTAGCTCTGTTTCTTTCAATCTTTCACGTTTTTACAATATATCCAAGCCATCTTTTTATAGTACAGCATAAGCACAAAATTAGGATTATATCAGAGCTGTGTGCTTTCTGTGCTTCTCTATGGCGCGGAATGCTGGAAAGTTACAGAGAAGGAAATGTCGAAATTGTCCTCTTTTCACACAACATGCCTAAGAAAAATTATCCGAATTTTTTGGGCCGAATACCATCACCAATCAAGGTCTGATTACACCATCATAGCTGGCAGACGCTGGAGCTGGGTTGGCCATGTCTTCAGAAGAGATTCCGATGCCATCACAGGAACAGTTATGCTATGGGCCCCTGAAGGAAAACGAAAGAGAGGCCGACCAAGAACAACTTGGGGAAGGACTGCGGAGGCTGAGATGCGAGGTATGAACCAGAGTTGGGGCACTGTACGAAGGATGGCCACCGACCGAGCAAAGTGGAATCAATTAGCTATTGCCCTAAAAGACGCCACCAGGTGTGATGGCCACTGACTGCTTTGACGGTCGGCGGCTACGGATCAAAGAAGAAGTAGATCTTTTTATAACAGACTTCTACTTATCCGGACTGTGCTGTACTTTAAATCTTGTTTCGCATTTCTGGCTTATTTTGTGGCTAGAAGGTGTGGCGTGTGAGGCTTCTTAAGGTGTTCTATAGGGTACAAGGCTGCTTAAGATGTTGTAAAGGGGTGTGAGGCTTCTTAAGATGTTCTAAAGGGTGCGAGGCTTCTTAAGATATTGTAACGGGGAGTGAGGTTTCTTAATATGTTGTAAAGGGGTGTGAGGCTTCTTAATGTGCTTTAAAAAGGGTGCGAGGCATCTTAAGACGCTGTAAAGTTGGGTCGGAGTGGCTAAGAGGTATAGCGTCCGCCTCCAGTCCTAGAGGTACCAGGTTCGGAGTCGCAGTTGAGGGAATATAATTTATGGAAATTTTTTTCAGAACCAGTAGTTCTAATGATATTATAATCCACCCTGGTCTCCTGGGTAGGGAGATCGGATGCCTAGCCTTCTCGGATAAGGGCGACAATAAATAGGAGGCCCCGTGTGCAAGTTGCGCACATTAAAAATCCCTAGGCCGTTGGAAATCGTAAAGAGTAGGCCTATCAGGCCGCTGGAATGGCAAAATTTAAAAATTAGAAACCTACTCACCACAAAATATTTATAAAATGTGTGATTCCTATATACACGCAATGTAATTCTCGCCGGTGCTACAGAGTTCGTACACTGTGCTGAGATCCTCTTTGTGTAATCTAAGGGAGACGATCGGAGCACTGATGGAGTAGTCCGCGTGCAATTAAGATAATCTTTCAAACCAAAACAACCAAGATTCTGTAAACGGGTGTGAGGCTGGTTAAGATGCTGTAAACGGGTGTGAGGCTGGTTAAGATGCTGTAAACGGGTGTGAGGCTGGTTAAGATGCTGTAAACGGGTGTGAGGCTGGTTAAGATGCTGTAAACGGGTGTGAGGCTGGTTAAGATGCTGTAAACGGGTGTGAGGCTGGTTAAGATGCTGTAAACGGGTGTGAGGCTGCTTAAATGCTGTAAACGGGTGTGAGGCTGGTTAAGATGCTGTAAACGGTTGTGAGGCTGGTTAAGATGCTGTAAACGGGTGTGAGGCTGGTTAAGATGCTGTAAACGGGTGTGAGGCTGGTTAAGATGCTGTAAACGGGTGTGAGGCTGGTTAAGATGCTGTAAACGGGTGTGAGGCTGGTTAAGATGCTGTAAACGGGTGTAAGGCTGCTTAAATGATGTAAACGGGTGTGAGGCTGGTTAAGATGCTGTAAACGGTTGTGAGGCTGGTTAAGATGCTGTAAACGGGTGTGAGGCTGGTTAAGATGCTGTAAACGGTTGTGAGGCTGGTTAAGATGCTGTAAACGGGTGTGAGGCTGGTTAAGATGCTGCAAACGGGTGTGAGGCTGGTTAAGATGCTGTAAACGGGTGTGAGGCTGGTTAAGATGCTGTAAACGGGTGTGAGGCTGGTTAAGATGCTGTAAACGGGTGTGAGTCTGGTTAAGATGCTGTAAACGGTTGTGAGGCTGGTTAAGATGCTGTAAACGGGTGTGAGGCTGGTTAAGTTGCTGTAAACGGGTGTGATGCTGGTTAAGATGCTGTAAAGTGATGCGACGCTTCTTAAGAAATTGTAAACAGGTGTGAGACTTCTTAAGATGCTGTAAAGGGGTGCAAGGCTTCTTGATGCTGTAAAGGGGTGCTTAGCTTCTTAACAAAGTGTAAAATTTGCGATGCTTCTTAAGATGCTGTAAAGCGGTGCAAGACTTCTTAAAATGTTGTAAAGAGGAGCAAGGCTTATTGAGATGAAATAAACGGGTGCGAGGCTTTTTAAGCTGTTCTAAAGGGGTGCAAGGCTACTTGAGATAAAGTAAAGGGGTACACGGCTTCTTAAGATTTTGTAATGGAGTGCAATGCTTCTTAAGATGATGTAAAGGCTTGCGAGGCTTCTTAAGATGATGTAAAAGGGTGCAAGGCTTCTTAAGAAGCAATAAAGGGGTGCGATACATCTAACAGACAGAATAAGAAACACCGCCTTAGGGAATGATTAAAACAATATCCTAATGTCGTACTACGGCCTATGCCCTGTATTTTTTTTTTAGCTCAAATGTGAGCGTTTCTTCCTCAAGTGCCATGCCATGTGGCTTGGGTGATCATGTGTTTTCATAACTTCCTGTCACCGCCCAATGCTGGTTATCAGTTCTTTTGTTGTCTTCCTTCCATGCCATTAAACTGTCAAGTGTTTTCTCTCGATGTTGTTCCTCTATATTTGTTCCCTTCAATACTTCCTGCCGTCACTATATATTACAGCTCATTAATCTGTCATGTTGTGCCCGGTAATGACGCAGCTGATGTTATATATCCTTCTTCTTTCATCTTTCATCTTTCAACTCCAAAAGAGGATAGGTCTACAATTATCTTATGCCAATTCTCCCTGTCACGTGCCATCAGATCAATGTCTTTTCATGTCGTCTTCACCACCTTCATGTCGTCTCCAGTTCTCTACCCATATGTTCGTTGATCTTCCTCTACCTCTTACCCAGGGGATTCCAGAATAGGGATTGTCTTGTAATGCTATCAACAGGTTTTCTCAATGTGTGTCCTATCCATCTCCAGCGACTTCTCATTTCTTGTTCCACTGGCACTTGTCTAGTTCATGTCATCAGTTCCACATGAGAGATTTTGTCATACCACTTCAATCCCTATATTCCACGTAAGCCATTTTGTATATTAGCTATATATAACATTACATAAAGTGAAAATAACTTCATTAAAATAATGGCAATAATTAACTGAGAAATTCAAGAGATGGGTGCTGGATGGCGGAATGACGATGTACCAGTTGTATCCAGCATTTCTTCAAACGACAAGTTACCAATAAGTCCTTTGTTTCAAATGCCAAGTAACTAACAAGTCATCTGTTTCGAACAGCAAGTAACTAACTAGTCCTTTGTTTCAAACGTCAAGTAACTAACTAGTCCTTTGTTTCAAACGTCAAGTAACTAACTAGTCCGTTGTTTCAAACGTCAAGTAACTAACTAGTCCTTTGTTTCAAACGTCAAGTAACTAACTAGTCCTTTGTTTCAAACGACAAGTAACTAACTAGTCCGTTGTTTCAAACGTCAAGTAACTAACTAGTCCTTTGTTTCAAACGTCAAGTAATTAACTAGTCCGTTGTTTCAAACGTCAAGTTACCAACTAGTCCTTTGTTTCAAACGTCAAGTAACTAACTAGTCCTTTGTTTCAAACGTCAAGTAACTAACTAGTCCTTTGTTTCAAACGTCAAGTAACTAACTAGTCCTTTGTTTCAAACGTCAAGTAACCAACTAGTCCTTTGTTTCAAACGTCAAGTAACTAACTAGTCCTTTGTTTGAAACGTCAAGTAATTAACTAGTCCGTTGTTTCAAACGTCAAGTTACCAACTAGTCCTTTGTTTCAAACGTCAAGTAACTAACTAGTCCTTTGTTTCAAACGTCAAGTAACTAACTAGTCCTTTGTTTCAAACATCAAGTAACTAACTAGTCCTTTGTTTCAAACGTCAAGTAACTAACTAGTCCTTTGTTTCAAACGTCAAGTAACTAACTAGTCCTTTGTTTCAAACGACAAGTAACTAACTAGTCCGTTGTTTCAAACGTCAAGTAACTAACTAGTCCTTTGTTTCAAACGTCAAGTAATTAACTAGTCCGTTGTTTCAAACGTCAAGTTACCAACTAGTCCTTTGTTTCAAACGTCAAGTAACTAACTAGTCCTTTGTTTCAAACGTCAAGTAACTAACTAGTCCTTTGTTTCAAACGTCAAGTAACTAACTAGTCCTTTGTTTCAAACGTCAAGTAACTAACTAGTCCTTTGTTTCAAACGTCAAGTAACCAACTAGTCCTTTGTTTCAAACGTCAAGTAACTAACTAGTCCTTTGTTTCAAACGTCAAGTAACTAACTAGTCCGTAGTTTCAAACGTTGTGCTACATTTTAATCTATTATGTTTTGATGGGCATTGATGAAGTCGAGTACGACTCCTCGCACTTTTTCAAATTGTCAATGTTCTGGTCATTAAAGGATAAAAGTGGGTAACTAAAACTAGTTATAATCTTTTTCTTAATTTTTTTTACCGGTGCTTTGCCATTATTACCATTATTATTATATTTAGTCTCTTCAATTTAAATCTTTTTTTTATTAGATGTTTGCTACTTTCTTTTGTTTAGCACGCACCTTTCAACCATTTACCATATACATGGAACTTTTGGTTATATCAGGAAGTTTTTTTTTTTTCTATAGTGTACTTTTTTCTTGATTGCGTTTATTTTACTGTTTGCACTGTATTATTCCTCACGATGGGGTTTTTCCTTTTTTATTAATAGATTTTCGTACACTCTCGGACGTCTACTTGAATGTTTTCAAACAAAGCAGTAGTCAATTTCAGGCTATTTGAATCTCGGTAGAGCTTTTCCAGGAATAGTACTGGTAACTGCCATATGCGCTTTCTCTGTTCCGCATATGTTAAGCAACTTTGAAGCAGATGTTCAGCAGTCATTTTATCAGCGCCACATTTACATTGATCGGTAGTTCATATCTTTAGCTTTTGAATATATGGTATCTCAATCTGTTGAGGCCAGTGAGGAGTCTGAAGATTACCACTTGTACTCTTCTGTTGAGCTGCTAGTTTGCATCATTTTGTGTGTGACCTGGATGCTCTACATCCTATTTGTTTCTGTTAATAGTTCAGTTTGTTGTGTTGTAAGTGGCCATACTTGTGTCTATACTGGCGTTAATTTAATATTGGTTTGGGGTTTATTTATGCAATTTTTCTACTTTGTTGAGTTAATCCTTTCGGATGACGTTGCGGTGTTACTATTGTTGGCGCTGTAAGATAATTACGAGTAAATTTAATGAAGGCTCTTTGTCGCCCCTGTCAGCTTATTGAATTTGTTCCTCCTTTGGGCATTCAAGTGTCGGGGCTAGAGTAAATAAAACAAGGTTGTCGGTATCTGGTGCCCTATTGTTTTCATGACGACACCCGATTAGCCAGACGATGACCATCTTGGTCTGCCGGCTGGGGTTGTATAATCTACTTATCAAATGGGTGTAAGAGGGATACTTTTGTAAGTATCTCCGGCTTTGCTATTTGTCTCACTGGATTTCACATTATTCCATATTGTAACCTCCGTAAGACTGCACAAAGCAGATGCAAATACCAGCTGTGCAAACAGCCTTCTTCGTACTTCAATACAAACAGCGTGCAGGGATCGGAGAAACAATAATACGCTGGAAGACAGATTTTTGAACAGCTGCCACAATCTAGTAAATAAAAGTAAGAATTAATCACATTCTTTATTGTAAGTTCATGACCCATCGTACATCTTGGCAACAAAAGACGAAGTTGGAGCTTGGAAATGGGTATTTCACGATAGAGGAACCAACATGTGAAGAGTGTCAAGAACCAAACACAATTAGACAATTTCTGGTGAACTGGAAAAACATATGACCAGCAGAGGCTAAACATACTGCAATAACCACATAACCACATGGTAGAAATGAGTGTAGAAAATCTCATAGGCATTAAGACCCCACCAGAAATATAAAAGTTAATAAAACACTATATTACAAAATCAAAAGCTAACATATAAAAAATAAACACATAAGGATGCGAGCTAATAGTCTACAGTGGCAGTAGATTTCCCCCCAGATAAATTAGGATAAACTATAAACAAATCTCCAATGAACATTTAAACTATAAACAAACCTCCAATCAGCATTAAAACTATAAACAAACCTCCAATCAACATTAAAACTATAAACAAACCTCCAATCAACATTAAATGCTTACCAGTATAGACACCGTCATTTTTCTGAACAGTAAAAGACTATGAACTATTACTATAATGTAAAATATCTACTAGAGAAATAATGTAGTATAAAGCATAAAATAAATACAAACAAGGTAATGTTACAATAAATGAACCGTGTCCTGATATCACCAACAGCTCCATGTAAATAGTAGATGGATAAAAGTGGCAAGCTACAAAGAAAATTAGCAAACCCCTTAATAATAGACAATTTTTTTTTAATTTGTAGGAGCAGACAATGAAATCAAAATAAGAAAGGGCTGGGTGGCTGTCCTTGCCTTGAGAACTATATGGAAATAAAATAAATAAAGTCCGAACTAAAACAAAGAATCTTCAAGTCCAATGTTAAGTCAGTTTTTAACTGAGTATGGCTCTTCATCTTCATTTTCATCGTTCGCTCTAAATAAAACCACATCAATCTCTCTTATAAAGCTATATAAAGTCCGTCTCAGGCTTCTCTCGTCAGCATACAGTTTTTACTTTAACTGTGTTGGAGAAGGCCACCCTGCCAGTAACAGTTTTGTAGTAAGTGTTCTACTGTTTGGTTGTCCACCCTACACAGGCACGTATCTGTCCACCCCACATAGGCACGTATCTGTCCACCCCACACAGGCCCGTATCTGTCCACCCCACATGGGCACGTATCTGTCCACCCCACAAAGGCACGTATCTGTCCACCCCACACAGGCACGTATCTGTCCACCCCATACAGGCACGTATCTGTCCGTCCGAATTTTCAGTTCGTTGTATAGATGGTATCTGTGTCTGCAATGGCCGGTTATTAGTCTGAGAATTATCATTTGGTATCTTCTTGGTAATGTATGGTATGGTTCTGCAGTATCGTAGTATAGTTCAGCAGTATCGTAGTATAGTTCTGCAGTATCGTAGTATAGTTCTGCAGTATCGTAGTATAGTTCTGCAGTATCGTAGTATAGTTCTGCAGTATCGTAGTATAGTTCTGCAGTATCGTAGTATAGTTCTGCAGTATCGTAGTATAGTTCTGCAGTATCGTAGTATAGTTCTGCAGTATCGTAGTATAGTTCTGCAGTATCAAAGTATAGTTCTGCAGTATCGGAGTCTGGGTGTTCCTTATGCCATTTGCCTCTACCTGGCTCTGAAACATGGAGAACAACAAACATGACAACTAAAAAGATACATGTTTTCATCAACTGGTGACTGTGCCGACCAGAAAGGTTGAAATGATATGGCAAAATCATAAGTATAGAACTGATGCGAAGAACAAACACACAATTGGAGCATGATGTGTTGAAGTTCGCAGTGGCTATGACCCAAAATTGGGAGCGTCGGCATCTATTTCTGAAGGTCCCGGGTTCGCTCACATTCAGAACCAGTGGTTCCTAATGATGTCATGTTCCCCCCGATCTCGGGCGAAAAAAAGGAGTGCTCGTGTGCTAGTGTGCTAGAGTGCTAGTGCGCTAGTGTGCTCGTGTGCTAGTGTGCTAGTGTGCTCGTGTGCTCGTGTGCTAGTGTGCTAGTGTGCTCGTGTGCTAGTGTGCTTGTGTGCTAGTGTGCTAGTGTGCTCGTATGCTAGTGTGCTAGTGTGCTAACCGAGCACGTTAAAATCCCTTGGCAATTGGAAATCGTAAAGAGTAGGCCACGCCAGTGGCGTACTAACGTGGGTTCGAGGGGACGGTCAGCCCCGGGTGATAAACAGGAAGGGGTTGCCATCTGACACTATTATGATAGTACTCACTGTTATGGGACGATTTGTTGATTCTCGTTGTTAACTCTTGTTTATGGTTTGGTTTGGGTCCCTCTTGTTGTTACCGATGTTGTTGCCGGTGTTTTATATATGGTTCACTTTGTTGCCGGTATAAATTTCTCTGTTGGTGTCACCATATTTTAGTGTTATTATGTATTAACGGGGTTTCTGTTAGCTTCCGCATCAATGTTCATTATTCTGTCCATATAAGATTTGTGCTCTTTGATTATAAATAACTCTCTAGGTTTAGAGCATATTGTGCCTTGGTTGTAAACGCGAATGATGGGGCAAAATTGTATAACCTTCAACATCAATCAAATGGATAAGTCCGTTGTATTCAGAGTCCAACGAGCACATTTAATTACGGCAAAACAATCCATTAAAAACAGTTCATCATCATAATGCAAAAACATAATAAATCGTCACTTGAGTTTACCTCCTTCAGTCGTCATACCGTCAGGTTATTTACACGTGATTCCGTGGATAGGCAATCCGGTAACGAATAACTTGACTGATGCAATTAATGTGACTTTGGATACTGATTCATAAATATTGCTCCCTGTCCATTATATCCAATTCCTAAACGTACTCCATTTTCTCAATGAGACGTACAATCGTATCCACATCAAATAGGCAGACCCTCGCGCCGGATCCTAAATAAATCCTTTACATAAATATCATTATCACGGGAGACTTCAAACTTGCGTCCGTCTAGGACCAAGGTTAACATCATAAGGGTACAATTACAATGTTGTCACGTGCTAGCTTATCAACGCGACACGTCATCCTAAAACTAAGCAACTTATGCTCTTCGCTTTCAACACCGTGAAGCGCGAAAACATATTATACATTAATTACATTTCAAAACCCAAAATGTGCAACTTTTACCCGAGCTCACTACAATAGTGGCTAATATCATAAATCCTATCGTAACATTCCCCTGTTCGACGGGGTAAAAAATCTATTATATATATATATATTTTTTCATAGTTATTTGAAAAAAGTAAAAATTTAACAGATTATCGATCTACGTATCACGTAAGATCGTCGAAAGTTGTAGTCAACTTTCAATGTCAATAACTACAAGAAAAAATGTCAAGTTAATAGATAGAATTGTCAACTGTCAGAGTGTCGACTAATAATTAAATAATTATGTCTATAAATAAAATTGTATTTTAATTAAGAAGAGTATGAAGTAATAATCAATATTATATTATAGAACAATAAACTATAAGATTAACTAAATGTAGTGTGTGAAGTATGTAATATAAATATAAATATACCTAAGTGAAAAAAGTAAGGTTTAATAGTTAAGGAAGGTAGAGAAAAGTAAGGAAAAATAAGGAAAAGTTAAGAAAAAGTTAACAATTTATGAAAAGAAAGTAATAATAAGTTAATAGATTAGGATAGAATAAATGTGTGTAAGGAAAAAATATCGAAGTAAATATAATTAAATTAACCAAGTAATTACCGTTAATCACGTATTAATATAAAATGTTCATAACTGTATTAATAAATATAATAATCTATAATTAATTAATTACAGTAACTATACTATCTTAGTGTGTGATACTGTATGTATAGAAATAACTATACTCTGTTCATTTTATTGCATCAGAATAATTTATCGAAGTAAGTACTGTTAATTCCCACGAATACGCTGTCCTTCTTTTGTATTGTTCCATCCATATAGTCCTGATTAATCCTTATTTACGACAAAAGTAAATGAAAACATATCTGTAAGTCAAATCGCTCCTATTTTCCTTTTGTGATTCGAATGAATAAAATTTGAAGTCGCTTGAGTTACGTAAGGACACTAACCAAAGTCCGTGAACATTCAAACGATTTCAATAATGTCAATTGATTATTTGAAACGAACTGTTATAATCTTGAAAGTACGAAGAATGTATCTTTGTCAATTTATTTGACCTGGGATGCTGTAATGTTTTTATTAAATTGAAATTTCATCCCGAAAATTCTTGTTTCGTTTGTGAAAGACTTGATTTGTTTGTTCAATATCAATTGTAGGTTTGTATTCTCTTGACTAAAGCTCTGTAATTTTCAGCATAAAAACCAGTTTGAGTTTATTGAGTTATTTCTTGTCCATCGTTTTGTGACAAAGGATTGCGTGACAAAGTATCCGCTACCACATTTTCGTGTCCTGGAATAGCTTCGATGGTAAAATTGAATGGCTGTAACAATATAGCGAAACGGGCTAACTTGGCGTTTTTGTGGTTGGCTTTTCTGAGTGAAGCAACTGCCTTTTGATCCGTCTGTATCAAAAATGGTGCGCCGAGCAAAAACTTTTCTAATTTCTGAATTGCCCAGACGACTCCTAATAACTCCTTGTCAACAGCTGAGTAATTTCGTTCGGCATCATTGAGTTTTCTAGATATGTATAACGTTGGATGAAGTACGCCGTCATGCTCTTGTAACAGGGTACCTCCTAATCCGTAATTGCTCGCATCTGTACGGAGTGTAAACATTTTTTTAGTATCTGGTAATCTTAGAATAGGTGGCCTGGAGAAAAAAGATATTATTTTATTAAATGTTGTCTCGCAGTAAGTTGTCCACGTAATTTTTGTAGGCATATCTTTCTTCAATAACGAAGACAAGACAGCCGTAATGGACGACAAGTTGGGAATAAATCTACTATAATACTGGACAAGACCCAGTAAGCTCCTAACTTGTTTCTTTGTTTGTGGAACTGATAGTTTTAAAATCTTTGAGACATTTTGAGGAATAGTATGTATTTGTCCAGCCACTATGATATGTCCAAGATATGTTATTTCATTGAAGCCTATTTGCATTTTGCTTGGTCTGGCAGTTAAGTTATTAGTTCTTAAAATATCTAATACTGAACTTAAACCTGTAAAATGTTCATCAAAAGAAGAACTGAATAGACAAATGTCATAAATATACAGTATGTGATGATGTCTGATCTGGAGGATAACATTTTTCGCACCATGCGAATAAACGATTCAGGAGCGTTCATAAGCCCAAAAGGCATGACATTCCATTGGTAAAGACCTTGTGGAGTCGAAAATGCAGTGTAATATTTTGCTTGTTCAGTTAAGGGAATCTGCCAATATCCCTTAGTTAAGTCAATTTTTGTGAAATATTTAGCTGACGAAAGACGAGTAAGTAGATCGTCAATCAAAGGGTGAGTGTAAAAGGCTGTTTTACAGGAGTTGTATTGTGGTATCAGGTTATGTCGTGCCTGGACAGTATGATGTGGTCGTGTATCTGGGTCATCAACCGTTGAGGCGCTGACAGGGTGTAACGATGACACACACTCAAACTCCATACAGTTTCACAGGTGTGTAGTAGTTGTAAATGAAAGTGGTTGATCATATAGGTGTGAGTAGATGGTGGGAGAAGTGCTGACAAACACGAATGTTGTATAGGCTCTTAGACAGCTTCACTCTAACTCACACAACCACAGGTAGAAGTCAATAACTTTGGTAACTTCAATGACTTTTCAAACATTTATTACGACACGTACGCTGATAGACGACACAGTCAATTGGACATGGATCATGGACATTACATGTGTATTCATGGTGGTCAACACTTGGCATCACAAATCTTGAATAGCTCATACATAAGATGCTAATATGATTATCCTGACAATTTATGTTCTATTCATCTCAGAGCTCAAATCCCTGACTGAGCTCCGTCAGGTATGCCTAAGCAAATATACCGCATGGAAAGGGCGGTTCCAGATTTAACAAAGTCAATACAATTGTCTAGCAAAAGTCAATGACTTCTACTGGCGTCATACGCCAGGTACTTCTTCTGGTGAAGAATAATGGCCGTAACAACGGGCCTCTTATGGCGACAGAATCAGGCCGCAGGTAGCGGGCCTCGATAATCAGGTAGCTACTGTTTGTTTATATGCTTCTGTGTACATAACTTTCTGCCAATCATCCCGCCTGCATTGCGGATTTCAAGTAGTCAATTCTCTGGGCTTCTATTCATCCAAGAAAACATCTTAGACTTGGTTTCTTCATCGTGCATCCATACTGGGGCACTATATCATATATCATTGTGAGCTTCACTCACTATGTCGCCTCCAAGCAATGAAAGTATCTTTGTGATCTAATCAGACGAAAGATCGAAAAATGTATGTGTTACCTTTCATAGAATCCTCACCACATAAGGAAAACACAACACTACCATTCCTGGCATAAAGAATAACTTGGGGAAGGAAGAATGACAAATCAGTCATTCACAGAACTTCCAAATTCCCCATCAAAACTTGGCAGAGAGAATCTTCGGACCGGCATGTCCGATCACAAGCCCAAGGTACACTACCAAACGGAAGTCTCCCGGTCTTTGCGCCAAAACCTTGCGCATGTGCAAACAACACAGACATGAGCAAAACTTAAACACAAGACTGGGGCATTTCTCAAGCAAGAGGTAAAGCCACTCCGTATATGGTCATATGAATAGTAACTTAAGACATGACAGCATTTTAAGACACAGGTCAACATAAGACAAGGGGAAGATAACCAGGAATCAATCCTGTCACAAACGTAAATAACCAGTTCCCTTTCTTAGACTATCAAAATAATTACACAGGTTGATGTCTTAAACAATTATGCCAAATAGACAGCAACAGATTGCCGCATCCCTCGGGGAAAAAAAAATGAAAATTTTTTTTTGGTTTGAAATACAACATTGAGCAAGATGCAACAAGCTCACGACGCAAGAATGATGCGCCGATGAAAGGATCAATATAAATATGACGACATAATGTCAGACCCAATTGACGCACAATAGCGCGTTTGGTGAGAACAAACAATATCTCACAGGACAAGAGAAAATATATATTCTCCAAATAAAACATATCCGGGGAGGTGCCACCCAAAAAACCCCAAAGGTGCTGGCAATATTAACAAAAATTACATACATCTAAAAAAAATCATATCAATATGAGAAGCTATAGTGAATGTCATTATATATCACATAGCATTCTTCTTCTTCTTCTTCGATCCATAACCACCGACCGTCAAAGCAGTCAGTGGCCATCACGCCTAGTGGCGTCTTGTAGGGCAACAACAAATTGATTCCCCTTTGCACGGTCGGTGGCCATCCTTCGTACAGTGCCCCAACTCTGGTTGATTCTTTGCATCTCAGCCTCCACAGTCCTCCGCCAAGTTGTTTTTGGTCGGCCTCTCTTTCGCTTTCCTTCAGGGGTCCAAAGCATAGCTGTTCTTGTGATGGCATCGGGGTCTCTTCTGAGGACATGACCAACCCAGCTCCAGCGTCTGCCAGCTATGATGGTGTGCATGTCCTCTTGCTTGCTACGAGTAAGCAGATCTTGGTTGGTGATGGTATTCGGCCAAAAGATTCGGTGAATTTTTCTTAGGCATGTTGTGTGAAAAGAGGACAATTTTGACATTTCCTTCTCTGTGACTCTCCAGCATTCCGCACCATAGAGAAGCACAGAAAGCACGCAGCTCTGGTATAATCTTAATTTTGTGCTTGTGCTGTATTGGGAGGACTTCCAGATGTTATTTAGGCTAAAGAAGGCTGTTCTTGCCTTATTCATTCTGATGTTGATGTCTTTGCCTGCCCCACCGTCTGGTATTACTATGCTTCCTAGGTATGTGAAGGTATCTGTCTGTACCAATTGCTGATTCCTTACTGATATGGGCTCAGGGTTGCTCACATTGAGCGTCATGACCTCAGACTTCTTTAAATTGATGTTCAAGCCCACCTGCTGGCTAAATTTATTAAGTCTATCCGTTTTTTCCTGGATGTGTTGATGTGAATAAGCCAGCAGTGCAATGTCATCTGCATATTCCAGATCTTCCAATGTAGAAAATGTAGTCCATCTTATTCCTCTTGGACTGCCCTCTGTTGTCTGGCGCATCACCCAGTCTATGACTGTTAAAAAAAGAGTGGTTGATAAGGGGCATCCCTGTCGTACTCCTGTCTTCACCTCGAAGGTTAGGTTGCTCTGCCCAACACTACACGTAAAGTTGACATAGAGGCTTTTTATGATTGCCACTATGCAGCTTGGAATTCCATAAGCCCTCAGTATTTTCCATAATCTGTCCCTATGTATGCTGTCAAAAGCCTTTTCAAAATCAACAAAATTTATGTAAAGCTGTCTTTGCCATTCTGAGCACTGCTCTATAATGTTCCTGAGAGTGAATATATGGTCTACACATCTTCTGTTCTTTCTAAATCCTGCTTGTTCTCTCCTCAGTTTGTAGTCTACTGCCTTTGAAATTCTCTGTATAATTATCCTGCCTAGTATTTTGCTGGGAACTGAGAGAAGAGTGATTCCTCTCCAATTATTGCAGTCTGCAAGATCTCCCTTTTTGGGCAATTTGACAATTATTCCTTTGTTCCACTCTGATGGTGTTGTCCCCGTTTTCCACACTTGTGCAAATAGTGGTTCTAATAGTTCTGCTGCTAGCTCAGGGTCTGTCTTAAATAGCTCTGCATTTAAGTTATCATGGCCCGGAGCTTTACCGTTCTTTAACCCTTTGATTGCTGTGATGATTTCTTCTTTTCGTGGAATGTCTGTATTTACATCTAGATCATTTTCAGCCTCAGGAACATTCAATTGTGTCTCTGATATTTCCTTGTTCAGAGTTTCTCTGAAGTGCTCTGCCCATCTTGTTTCCTGTCCTTCTGCTGTCTTGATGAGATTTCCTTGCTTATCTCTTACTAATGTAATATTGTTTGCACCTTGTTTTCCGCTGATGAATTTAGTTATTTTGTATACTGTGCTTTGTTCATTTCTCAGTGCTGCCTCTTCTGCCTGTTTTGCAAGATCGTCTAAGAAATTCCTTTTGTTGGCTCGGGTTTGGCGTTTAACTTCCCTGTCCAGCTGGCTGTACTGTTCGCTATATAGTTGCTTTAACCTGGGGGACTTCGCTTCTGTTTTCTTTCTTTTCATTTCCTTTCTCATCTTTATGGTGTTTAGTGTTTCTGGTGTTATCCAGTCTTGCTTCTTCCTTTCCTGGAATCCTAAGCATGATTTGCTACTTTCCTTATATACTGTTGAAATGGTGTTGAAATTCTGGTCTATATCATCAGTCAATGTCTTTTCCTGGCTTTTGGCAAATTGATATCGTTTCTTAATGTTGGCCGCAAAAGCTTTTCTGGTAAGGGGGTCCTTCAATTTGCTGATGTCAAACCTTTTCTGTGTAGTTACAGTTGGTCCAGCCCTTCTTAGTTTCACTTTGAGTTTTGCTACTACTAAATGGTGATCACTTCCCACATCTGCGCCTCTTCTTCCTTCACATCTTGTAATGCATGTCTCCATCTACCGTTAACCATGATGTGGTCTATCTGGTTTCTGTCCCGACCATTTGGTGATTCCCATGTTAACTTGTGAATTTCCTTATGTGGGAAAAGTGTTCCTCCAATGACCAGGTTGTTAATGCTACAGAAACTTATTAGCTTATTCCCATTTTCGTTTGCTGTTCCGCTGCCGCATTTCCCCATTGTTCTTTCATTGTATGTATTGTGTGTACCAACTTTCGCATTGAGGTCTCCCATTACTATAAAAATTTATAGTTTCTCCTGTTTCGTACATTGTCCTGACATTCCAAAATCCTATTCTTGTATCCTGTTTTGCGGTCAGGACATCCGTTTTCATGTCAGTGGCTTCCTTTCGGCTTTCACCACTGACAGTCATACGAGCCACAGACTCCGAATGTCCATCCCGCAGCAAAGTTTGTTCATTTGATGTTGTTTCCGTAACTTCATTATTTTTTTTACATAGACAGGGGTGTCAGCCCTATGCTAAAACCCCCAACCTGGAGGACCAGGGTACCAGCTTTTGTCTGACCCCTACCCACACAGACCAGTCCAGCTTGGTTGAACCTACCAGGAGTAAAACTCCCACTGGCATAGCTCTGGGGATTGTCAGGGTACGCAAGCTGCCATACCGCTACAAGGTATAGGTACCATTGATGGCAGATCACATAGCATAGAAATCTTTAAAGATTAATTCCATAAACTCATTATTATCTAATGGATGATCAATACAAAATTTATACAGTAATTTTACATAGATATGACTATACAAATATTCCATCTAACTAATAGGCAATAATCTCCGAAGCCTTGTCCGGAGGTCGCTTGTAAGCAGCATCCGAATGGTCAGCATGGAAGTCAAAATGCATCAACATAAATCTGTAGCATCAATCCAGAACAAAGCATTGGTTTGCTGAGAACAATACAAATGACACAATTTTCAGAATGTTATCATGTACCATAGTCACTATTACATTTCTAATCGTTAAACGTGGCCGTAATAATTTTCGACCTTTATATCGTGTTAACTAAACCTTCCCCTGTTATACCAAGAACGGTAACAGAGAAAGAAAATAAACAATTCATAACAATGAATTTAAGTAAAGTGTCAACAAATGTTATAGAAGTATGTTAATGTAAGGTACAGTGTTATGTTTAAATATCATTACATTGGTTGTATACGATCACTTCCTGGTTTATTGTTTATAGACCGTTGTCATTAGTTTCCGGAAGTGACGTCTTGACAAAATAGTAGCAGACGATGGCTTGTTAATATGGAACACGAACGCGTCGCTAGACGGGATTCAGCTTGTGTCTTTTGACAAGCGTGTATGGCGTGTGTCCGTTAGGACTATTTCTGAACTTGTCAGGATGGAGTGTGTCCAGTAGGACCTTATTATATGAAAGCTATCTGCATTTTAATTATCACCTGCAAGTTATTTAACCAACCAGTGATTTACGCATTCAACGCCGTGCGTAAGATCATCTTAGGCATTTAGCAGTGTGAGTGAGGAGTTCAAGATGTACGTAAGTCGTATCTAATAAACTGTATGCAGGGTCAGATTACAGGACAGTATGTAGACACGCTTAGATTAGCATTGGATGTCAATTACTATTCAATGTGGAGCATAGTGTCAATAAATGTTGCAACTGTCAAAGCTGTATGCTTTCATTATCTGAGTGCCAGTTACGGGCCAGGGAAAAGTGCGTGAGTGGCCATATCTTATATATCAGGATTAATACTGTGCAATCAAAAGGAATATCCCTGAGGTACTCAGCAACCCTAGAAAAGAAGGTTATAATAATCTCCCCACTGGAGAAGAGAACCAGCTTGGAGGAGTGGTGCCATCCTGACCACAATAAATAAGCTATAAAAATGGCCGTAACATTAATGGGGGCCAAGGCCAAAGGAAACCCTACACCCGTCATTAATGGGCTTAACTAAAGGAAGCCAAACATTATTAAGGCCAAGCCTAAGGAAACCTGCAGCTACAGGTGATTAAAAAGTATTCTACGCCCAAAATTAATAAGGGCCAAGCTAAGCAAAGCTTAACATTATTAAGCAAGGAAGAGGCCAGAACCGGAAAAATTCAGTTCAAAGTACAACTTTTCAAGATGGCGACCCTGATCGTCTGCCGATGTATTTAAAGAGTGAAAAGGACTTTCCATAGCTTATATAAATATAAAAGTGCCTCAAGTCGTCACTAGATACAAAAGTGACTATATATTACAGAAAAGTCAAAGGAATTGACTATTTTCGTCGAAGAATCAAGAATTCTGTCGAGAATTACGGACCAGAGCAGTGTCCTTCAAAGTCAGCGAGTTTAGGCCTAACCAGAGCCTAACGTTACAGAACATCACTGTATTCCTTGCTTGGAGAAGTCTCAAGGAGGATTTTTTTGACCACATTAAATAAGCTATAAAAATTCAAGTAACATACAGTCATAAATCTAGATACATATTAGGAGATCCAGACATGAGAGTTAAGTAGATTCATGTGGGCATCGTGACAGTATGTCAGCCATCACATTATCCGACCCACGGATAGCTCGCACCGTGAAATGAAAAGGTTGAAGAGCAATAGCATATCGAGTGGATCTCGAACTCTTCAAATCCTTACTCTGCATAGCTGTGAGAGCTTTTTTGTCGGTCTCTACTATGAACTGCGCGCCGAGAAGGAATCTTTGCAGTTTAAGAATTTCCCAGACCATAGCCAACAATTCCCGGTCTATAACAGAATAATTCCTTTCTGCTGCATTCAGTTTCCTCGAGACATACATAACAAGATGCAGAGTGTCTGAATACTCTTGCATCAGTGCCGCCCAGATCCCTGTCGATGAAGCGTCACTACGAAAAACAAATGTCTTATCAGCTGTAGGTAGTCTTAAGATAGGAGGAGATGAAAATAATGATTTAATCTGATCCAATGAAGATTGGCATTCTTGTGACCAGCGCACCACATTAGGAGACCCTTTCTTCAAAAGGGTTGAGAGTGGTGCCGTAATAGAAGAAAGATTCTGAATGAATCTTCCGTAGAACTGTATTAGGCCTAAGAGACTACGGATCTGTTTCTTTGTCTTAGGAATAGTGATGTTCAGTATCTTAGAAGTGCTGTGGTCTTCTGTCTTCAAGAGACCTTGACCAATACGATGCCCAAGAAAAGAAATTTCACTAAATCCAACATAGGCTTTAGAGGGTATAGCTGTCAAGTTATGCTCGCGTAGAGTAGACAGCAGTTCACATAAACCCAAATAGTGATCTTCCCAAGAATCACTAAAAAGACAGATATCGTCCAAGTATGCAATAACATCTAAACGATGAGAAAGAATTCGACGCATCATGCGTACGAATGTAGCCGGGGCATTCATAAGGCCGAAAGGCATGAAGTTCCATTGGAACAAGCCCCTGGGTGTAGAGAAAGCAGTGAGAGGTTTGGCTCGTTCAGTTAGAGGAACTTGCCAATAACCTTTAGACAAGTCGAGTTTGGTGAAGAAACGAGAGTTAGAAAGCCTAGTAAGTAGCTCATCCAATAGAGGCATAGGTTCAGCATCGAATTTCGTTACTTGATTTAGTTTACGGTATTCGACGCAAAGGTGTATATTATTGTCTTTCTTTCGAACAATAACCATAGACGACGAGTATGCCGAATTGGATGGTTCAATTATCCCTAACTGTATCATTTCATCCAATTCTTTCTCGACCTGTGTTTGGGAAATGACAATATGCTTCAATGATTTTCTGCCTGAGTGCAATGACATATTCATAAGAAGATTGTGTGTCATCATGGATATCATCGGCAGCTATAAGATCATGAAGCAACGACATAGGACAACGCGGACGTGCGCCAAAGACAAGCTCAAAAGGATAAAAGCCGGTGTGTACATTAGGAACCTCTCTGTATGCGAAGAGAGCCGCCGGTAAGACTCTGTTTCAATCCTGAGGATGATCCTCAGTAATCTTCCCAAGTAAATTTTCGAGGGTTCTATTGAACCGTTCGACTAACCCATTAGACATTGGATGATAGATGCTACTCAAATACCTTTCAACATCAAGAGTAGACATCACCTGTGACATAGTGTCAGATATCAGTTGGGTGCCGTGGTCTGACAAGATTTCTCTAGGAAATCCCAGACGTGAAAATATCATCCAAAGAGCGTCTGCAATATCGGCAGTAGAAATGCTCTTAAGAGGTATGGCCTCTGGCCAACGAGTACACATGTCTACGCATGTAAAAATAAATTAGTGTCCTCTGGCTGATTTGATTTTAAAAGGACCAATGATATCTATCGCCACTTGTTGAAACGGACGAATAGGAATGTGAGCAGCCTGGATAGGTGCTGCATGGCGAGGACCTTTCGACTTAACCTCCTGACATACTTTGCACGAGCGGCAATAAAGGCGTATGTATCTATTTACGAATGGCCAAAAGAAAGCTGCAAGAACTCTTGACTTAGTACGTGAAAATCCCATATGAACAGCGCATTGGGAGTCGTGAGCATGTTGCAGTATACGAGCTCTCATATTTTTGGGCACAAGAATTTGTGAGTGTATAGACGTGTCTGAGTGTTGTACCATACGCACTAGTACACCATTCTTCATAGTGATCCAGGATTTGCGATTTGTGTTCTGATTTGGATCACCATCTTTAACCAGAAGGAAGAATTTTTTTTTAAAGAAGTGTCCTCTTGTTGACTTTTTATAAAAGAGTCACGCGAAATTACCGAATGATCATCTTGCTCAAGTACTTCATCACCTTCGGTCGATGAAGACGGAAGCATATTCTGAGGCTGTGCTCTCGTGACAACTGCATTAGCAGTTTCCATGTTTTGTTCTTCCCAGGCAACAATTTGCTGCGGGGTACATTCCTTAACCCCGTATATACGCCCGACGATAAGATCCGCAATAGGATTCGGTAACAGACACGCTTGGACATCTCCCGTAAAGAAAGGAGTAGCTATGTGTATGATAGCAGTCGAGTAATTTTCTACTGTGCCATCAAATGTTACACATTTGATCACCTTTCCAGTGGCACAGGAAGAATCTACGAGAGATTGTCTAACCCCAATAGTAGTACATCCAGAATCAAAGAGAACTGAGACTGGATGTTTATCCACAAGACCTCTATGTAGGAGAAGAGATCCTCTCTCGTCATGCGCCGCTGCGGCATGAAGAGCGGGTAGAGGATGGCCACAACTCAAGGTAGATATGGTAGTAGGTTCAAAAAAGTAGTGCACTGAGGGCATTGAGATACCCTCCCATAATCGAAGGCAGAACATGTGACAGCACTAGGGTTAGCTTTGTTATCATTAGATTTATTACTAACTACCTGTGACTCTTGTTGAGCACAGTTAGCATGATGACATGATCTATTGTTGTTGTGTTGCCATCTACCCCGACTATTATGTCCTCTGGAATTATTGTTATTTGACTTTTTGCTTTGGTTTGCACCACAGTTTTCATAATTATGATTGTGATTTACAGCTTGATTGCAATATCTACCAGATTGACTTTGCTGTTTCCCTGCAAAATTATGATAGCTAGGATAGTTTCTATTGTGGCTACCCCTACGAAAGTTCCCATAATTGCCGGAACCAAAGTTACGAGGGTTGTCAGATTGTCTCCAGTTCTTTGAAGACGAACCACTGTGGGATGGATCATCCTGATCCTGTCCGTAATTACGCTTACTTTTCTTATCAAAGTTGCGTTTATTGCCTTGAAATTTACCCTGAAAATTAGGCCCATATAGTGTTGCAGAAGCCACGGGCAAACCCTCTTTAATCTTAGAATTACTAATAGTTTGTTGTGGGTGTGCCGTGATATACTGGCAACAGTATTGTTCCATGTCTTTTATGTTTTTAGGTTTACGTTTGTCACGGAGTGTTTTGAGGCTATTTTGTATGTGTGAATGTTCCCATGCTCCAGCGGGAGTTTATTAGTTATGTGAGTTGTTGTGAGCTGGGAATGCGTGCATGGTAATAATTTAGCTATAGGGTTGTGAGCGTTGCTAGAGACAAGCTGTTAGCTTTTGTTAGGCGTGAATAAAGATCAGTGGAGCGTGAAAGGGTTTCACGGGTTTTAGGGAATCGGCATGAAAGGGGCAGT
Organism: Oreohelix idahoensis; assembly: GCA_024509875.1. Taxonomy (NCBI): domain Eukaryota; kingdom Metazoa; phylum Mollusca; class Gastropoda; order Stylommatophora; family Oreohelicidae; genus Oreohelix; species Oreohelix idahoensis. The sequence continues at coordinate 112,997 of JAMPIV010004648.1, forward strand.
CGGCGGGAGGAGTGTGTTGGTTTAGACGTGTGTTGAGTTAGTAGAGAGCAGACAGTAGACAGGAGACAGCAGAGAGTGTAGAGCAGAGAAGGGTGGATGTTGCAGTAGTTGTTTATGAAGAATTCTAGTTGCTGTGTGTAGTGAATCCGGGAAGCAGAGTGCTTAGAGAATACTCGGAATTGATGAGGTCTACATTATTTGTAATGGCCCTGCGTCCATTGTGATTTATTTGTGAATTTAATACATTAGTGGAGACTGATACAGGCTGTTGGAGTTATTCCTTGGGCAATGAGCTATACGAGAGGTGTAGAAGTGTTGTCTGTCTAATCGTCTACATCCACCTACATACACCCTACTCGTCACATTGAGGGCTCGTCTATTTGGATGTTACAAGTGAACCCAGGGCTGTACAGCGTTGAAGTAATCTGAGGTCATTAGGTCAGCAGCCGATGGTTTGTTTTTCAACGCAGCGAAATGTAACAACTTTACAGTAACCAGACGATTCGACACTGTTCAAATCTAGGTCAGTTGTCAACGGTACGTGTGTGCTACCGAATAAACAGTGTGTTATACGAATGCTGCCTTACAAGTCTGTTTACATCGTTTGCTGGGGTTGTGAAACAGTGTGTTGTGACCAGGAGAATCTATGATGACCAGAAGAAGAGGATCTGTGAAAGCTGTGAAAGCTATGAAGCTGTCGTGTTGCTGTGTGTGAAGTGGAAAACAAGTGCTTGGTTTTTCACTATCTGTGTAGCCGGGGGCGCTGCAGAATCTGAACTGAGTGTTTTGTTCCTTGCTGTGTGTGTGAGAGTCTTCATATTTCATCAACCTTGGGACTGGCTGAAGACATTATAAACATATCTACACGCTTGGGATATAAGTATTATGTAGTTGTTTCGTGAACAATTAGTTTTTGCCATAATTTCTTCAGATACAGCTTAATTAGAATTTATTTTGTTGTTATTCGTTTAAGAAAGTTACGTAACATTCTTTCGTGCTCTAATAGGCTAATGTTCTAGTAAAATGTTTACTACGTTTCTAGTTTAAAGGGTAATTTTGATGTTATTTAGTGCTAACAGTGTATTTCCTAAGAAATCAGTAGTTTTTCTCATATACTGAGTACTTCTGTTTTCACATTCTTCGCATTACTTCTGCTATTTTCTTCTTGTAATAATACCACTTATTTTCTACCTCATCTTCAGTGTTGCTGTTCTACTGTAGTTAATTTTCACTCTGTCTTTGCATGTTTATATGTGATGTAGGTTTAGATTAGACTACATTTATAATTAATTGTAATATCGACAATACCTTTAGCTGTGCTATTCCTATCTGCCTTACATATTACTTAGATCTACGTTACTTATAACTGTGTGAATCCTAGCTGTCATTTTTCTCTATAGTTCTTTCGTCCATTTTAGTTAGATTCGAAGAGCTTGAATTATATACTAAGTGTGTATTAAACATATTCCTCACAGGAACTGTTGTAGAATTTGGACTTTTCAAAGTTACTGCTGCAGAGGTGACTTGGAGACAACAGATCAGATCAGTTTATTGCCATAGCCTGCCATTTCAGTGCATCAGAAAAGCTACGTAACCTTAGTTTGTTTGGGTTCATCATTCTAAGGCATTTTTCATTTATTTGTCCAGGTTGCTCTATAGGCTTCCCTTGGTAATCATTGTTTCATTGTTGTTGTTGGACGTGACAATTATGTTATTTATGTGTGTTTTGATGTCATCTGTAGGATTTTGCGCTATTTATTCTTAGAAGGGGTCCTATCCTGTGTCCAGGATCAGTTGTATTGCCCTTCACGAATAAAGTGTGCATTTTGACATTAGTTATTTACGTGCAGTTTGTTATTGGTTGTGTGTTATATTCCCTCTTTGGCGTTCTGTGTATATGGTGTATTCTTCAGTCATTTTTCTTCTTATCCTGTAAATACGTTAATTTTTTTCAATCTCCTGTTTTCGTACGTTACAGAGGTCAGGTACTGTATATTTCAATATTACTTCTGTCACACATCTTTCCTTGTTCTTCTTACCAACCTACTAAGTTGTTGTTTGTTAAATTAGGGTGTACTGGTTATCATCATCATTTGTGTCATTGTTTGTTTTGTAGGGTTAATAATTTGTTGTGGGTAGACATTGAATACAATGAGTAAGGTATTATCTTAGTTGTTATTTAAGATATTATTTTGGGGTGTAAACTATTTTGACATTAAGTTAAAGTATTTGAGGTGCATATAAGTAATATATATATTTATAATCATGTCAACACTTATGGATTTTATCCTTGTCGGTGAGAAGATAGGAAAGTCTGGAGAGGATCTCTTAGAGTTTGCACAGGCTCAATTTAAAGAAGTGCAGGATAGACAAGAACGACATGAAGAGCGAGAGAGAAAGAAAGCGGAAGCAGAGGAAGAAACTAAGAAAGCAGAGGAAGAGACTAAGAGGTTAGAGATACAGAAACAAATGAAAGAGATAGAAGCACAAAAAGAAATGAAAGAAATAGAAGCACAGAAAGAAATTAAAAAGATAGAAGCGGACAAAGAGGTATCATTGAAAAAACTCGAGTTAGAGAAGTCGAGTTCTGACTCATCATCAAAAAAAGAATATGGGAGCATGTACAAGTTGAAACTCCCAATTTTCAACGAATCCATAGATTTTATGGACTGTTTTTTGGAGAGGTTTCAAACGAAGGCAACTGCCTTAAAGATTAATAAAGAACTGTGGGGATCACTGCTGACAGATTATTTAACAGGGTCAGCATTAAAAACAGTTTTCCAATTAACTGTGGAAGATAGATTAAAGTATGACATAGTGAACGAAACTTTGTTACGCAAGTACAGATTAAATGAGCAAGGTTATCGTTTAAAGTTTTTACAGTGCGATGCCAAGTAGTGAGCAAGATTTTGCAGAGTTTATTGCAGAGATTAAGATGTTGTTGAATAGGTGGATTGACCTATCGGGCATTGCTAAAGATTTTGATGGCCTATGTGATTTAATCTTACGTGATAAGGTGATGTCTTCATGTAGCTCGGAGTTGTTGGCTTTTTTCCAGGAAAGAAAACCGGAAAATATTTCGGCAATGTCTCAGGTCAACAATACGCAACCGCACATCCGGGGAGATCGATTCATAAATCTGCGGTGCCAGAAACATTTACGACATGTGTGGCCAAGCGGAGTTATGAAACAAGACCATATCGGAGACAAAATTCTCGTAGTGAGGAGAGACCTTATGATAAGAAAGCAGTAAGTAGGAAATGGACAGAAAGAAACTTCCGTACATCCCCCAGGAAACAGCAGAATATGACAGAGTCAGGTAGTAGAAGACCTTCTGGTTGTTTTAAATGTGGATCACCATGCCATGGAGCAAGGTTTTGTGACAAGCCTGAACCTCAGCCGGTGGCCGAGCCTCAGACTAGCACTCAGGGTAGTCCACAAAAGAGCCATCGTGAGGAGTACAGATGCTTTCTATGTAATGGGATTGGTCACCTTCAATTCGATTGTACTAATAGGAAGTTTGAACACGCAAGTTCAGTGGTAGTCTTAGATACATTCAACAACGAGAGTTGTGAAGGGTGTAGACCACTTTTTCATAAAGATGAGACACCAATTCTGATTTGTGGCCACCCACTTCCATGTTTGTCAGCAGTTCATACAGATGGGAACATAGTCTTGCATCCAGGGTACGTAGGACATAAAGTTGTATCCGTCTTAAGGGATACAGGTTGTACGACAGTTGGGGTGCGGAGATCGTGCATTGAGGGGTCTCATTGGTTGGGGCAAACGGCTCGATGTATCACTTTTGGTGGCAGGGTGGAGTTTTACCCTCTGGTGTTAATAGATATTGACACGCCATTCTTGCGGGGTAGGGTAAAAGCATGTGTTCTTGACGATAATGCGGTCGCTGATCTGATACTTGGAAATATTCGTGGTATCAAAGAATGCACGGATGAGGATATCAAACTATGGAAGCACAAACATAGAGACGATACTTATGAAGGAACTACTAGATTGCAAGGAAAACCTAGGGTAATTCCTGTAGATAGCATGTCATCTGGTAATGTCCGAGTTGCTGATACTTCGGTATTAAATTTAATTTCACCCCAACAGAAAGATATATCGTTTCCAAAACAGCAGAGTCAATCAGAAACTAACATTGAGAGGCATATTAAATCAGCAAATGAATTGGGTGAACGGAAGATGAATATTCATGAAAGGGCAGTAAATGAAATAAAGGAGAACTTTACTATGCCAAAAAAAAGTGAATGTTATGGATCTGTCAAATATCCTGAGACAGACCGGATGAAAGAAGAGCGCAGAAAGCTGATTGAGAAGTATCACAGAATAGGTAATGGTGCTCGTATGCCACATGAGAAACATTACATAAGAGAAACTAGTGACTTAAGAAATTCAAGATACTTTACAGGAAGCCGCATGAGTAGTAATAATTACTGTGGTAATTTTCAAAGCAAACGTTGGATTGGATTTAGAAACAGGTACAGAGGACAAAATATAAACAGAGGATTTTGTTCCAGCAGACCAAGCTATAGTGAACAAAAAGCTGGAGAAATATACAGAGGTAGTTTCAGACGAGATTGCCGCTGGGCAGACAAAAGAGACAGTAACCATCTTTACAGTAGGGCACGTCGTAGATGGAATGATGCTGGTGAAAGCTATTGTTGTAGCTTTGATAGTAGCCGAGGATATCGTCATCCTAAATGGAGCAGCTACCCTGAAGAATATGACCAAGGCTGAGATTAATATGATGCAGGAAGGGGCTTCTGATAGTATAATATTGAAATTACAGAGCCCGAAAACTAACATCACTAACTCAGAAGGGAAGGCATAATAGAGTGATTTGTACAAATAAGTGTCATAGTGACTTAGATAAAATTTGAAAATATTTTTGCAACTAGTCAACTTTTGTTGCTTTTTGATTTAGACAAAATTTTCTTTCTCAGAGCAAATGCTTCAGTATTGATCATAGGGATTTGCAACAAGTTTTCTGCAGTCTCCCAAGTCACCAAGCAGCTGAACATTAACCTTACAACAGTTTGATGTAGGACAAGATGCCAGACAAGAGAATTATGATTATAATAAATCATGTTTACTTGTAGTTATATTTGTATAAGTTTGATGACTTTACATGAAGTTTGTAGATGATGCATGTATTTCTCTGAAATGAACATGAATTTTGTTTAACTTTAAAGATATTGAATGTGATTATGGCTAGAATAATTTGTATGCTATTAGGGTGGGTTGATGTATTGTGTATGAAAGTATTGTTTACTTTGATAATGTATTTTAGGTTTGATGATGTATAGCACTCCCATCTTTGTCTTTACTGTGAAAAACCCCGGTTTTTCACGTGGGGAAAAGGGTGGATGTCACGGAGTGTTTTGAGGCTATTTTGTATGTGTGAATGTTCCCATGCTCCAGCGGGAGTTTATTAGTTATATGAGTTGTTGTGAGCTGGGAATGCGTGCATGGTAATAATTTAGCTATAGGGTTGTGAGCGTTGCTTGAGACAAGCTGTTAGCATTTGTTAGGCGTGAATGAAGATCAGTGGAGCGTGAAAGGGTTTCACGGGTTTTAGGGAATAGGCATGAAAGGGGCAGTCGGCGGGAGGAGTTTGTTGGTTTAGACGTGTGTTGAGTTAGTAGAGAGCAGACAGTAGACAGGAGACAGCAGAGAGTGTAGAGCAGAGAAGGGTGGATGTTGCAGTAGTTGTTTATGAAGAATTCTAGTTGCTGTGTGTAGTGATTCCGGGAAGCAGAGTGCTTAGAGAATACTCGGAATTGATGAGGTCTACATTATTTGTAATGGCCCTGCGTCCATTGTGATTTATTTGTGAATTTAATACATTAGTGGAGACTGATACAGGCTGTTGGAGTTATTCCTTGGGCAATGAGCTATACGAGAGGTGTAGAAGTGTTGTCTGTCTAATCGTCCACATCCACCTACATACACCCTACTCGTCACAACGTTCATGTATGAAAGCAAGAAAGGACTCACTAACTGATGACATTACTTTGTCCCTAAAAAATAAGTCCATAAGTGCTTCATATGTTTTTTCAGTCTTAGACAACTCAGTCCATCTAGTAAAAGTAAGACGTATCTTTGTAATAAAGTCTGAGAACTCTACCCCAGTTTCTGGTAACATATTCTTAAAACGAAGACGATAATCATCTTCTTTAAGTTGATACCTCTTTAATAAAGTTGCTCTGACCACTTCATAGTTAGTCTTGTCAGGTTCATCTATTGCCATAATAGTATTTAATGGTTCACCTACAAGTGTATCAAATAGTTGACCGACATACTTTTCTTATCCACCTTATGCGCTTCGCATTAAAGTTGAAATCTATCAAGATAGAACGTTATATCGTCCTTTGCAGCATTGAAAGGAGGGAGTTTTACTTTATAAGTATTATGATTTGTCTTACTAGAAGTCGCTTGAGAACTATTCATATTCATCACTTTTGTTTTCTCTATCTCCAAAGCTAAGAGTTTTTCTTCATGTTCCATTTTTGCTTTTTCTTTCCTCTCTTCAGCTTCTCTGTCTAATCTTTTATTTTCAGCCTGAAGTTTTTTCTCTTCTACTTCAGCTTGAAGTTTTTTCTCCTCAAATTCTCTTTGTTGCTGAATTTTTCTGTCTTCAGCTTCCGCTTGAAGTTTTCTTTCCTCAAATTCTCTTTGTTGCTGAATTCTTCTGTCTTCAAATTCTCTTTGTAACTTTTTCTCTTCAAATTCTCTTTGTTGCTGTATTCTTCTATCTTCAGCTTCTCTGTCCAGCTGCATCTGCATCCTTTTCTCTTCAGCCTTTTGTGCCTTGGAATATTGAGTAAGTGCAAACTCTTCCAATTTCTCATCAGTTTTGCCAAGGGCTTTCCCTTGCTCGATGAAGTACTCAAGTGTAGACATTATGTCTAATAATATGCTATCAGTACCTGTGGAATAATAACACCTTTTTATCCCAATCACAGTGGGAACAAGTCTTTCGATAAAGATTTTGAATATGTACCTCACTTTATCTCTGTCTCTGTGGATAACAAGTCTTTGGCAAAAACTTTATATAGTTACTCTGATTATAATGTCACCATTAATCACCTCAGTATCTGATGTGCATCATATTGCTAATAGTACATGACCAAGTATATATGTAGACTGTATATGTCGACAATATCTAACACTAATTAAACAAAGACCAACATCTGGACAATCGAAAACATTCGCAGAGGTCAACTAAACTGAAAAGCAAAACTAAAGAAAATGTTACAAAAAATTATAATGATAACTGCGAAATATCACAATAATAAAATGACAACACAGTGTATAAACAAATAAAGTGTATAGAAATAAACAATAGAAAAGAGAAGGCAGACAAATACAAACAAATCAAAACAGAACTAAAGAATGGAGAAAAATAACGAAAACAACACTAACACATCTCGTCACAACTAACAAAAAATATCGTGTAGCAACCAAAGTCGCAACTAATTTCCACAACTGGGAAATTTACGATAAGTTCCCAATAGGACGCTCACAATAGACTTTCGGTTAGGTGGGATATATTCTATTGGAGTCACCGACCCAACCAAAACCAGATGAAACGTACACGCTAATTCAACATGTAAACAAAAAAAACATGTAAACAAAGAATACATGAAATATGTAAATACACAATATAAAGAATGTGTATAGAGGAAGGCTCAGTTGCACACAAAATAAAGGCACAGTTTACACAATAAACAGGCCACTTATCTTTAAGCACAATCCTCAACAACCGCAAAGATGCAGTACAATGCGGTACAACTGTAAACAGCAATGGAAGACGATCCCGCGTTGAAGGTCACCGTAACTTGACAACAGGTAGTGGTCTCCAAAGTGTAGCTACAAAATCATTCTCGACAGAGCAGTTGATACCAGAAGATCCAACGTCGATATGTTTGTAGAATGTCTTATGTAAACAACAGCTGGAACTGTTATTGGTTTACTATAAGAGTTTGAACGTAAATGATGTGACTTGAACTTTGACACCTATGGCCATTGACGACTGTCAAGTGTTGAATGGTGTTTATCTTTGTAGCACAGTGTCAATTAATTTCATCAGCAACTGTGGTCCATGAAGCAGTATGACGCGTTGACCTACATAGAACTGTTCGCTGCGTAGCTGACATTCCACAATGTTATGTTGAAAACCCACAAATCTGGCCTACCAGATATAAAGGCTGTTTTACAGGAGTTGTATTGTGGTATCAGGTTATGTCGTGCCTGGACAGTATGATGTGGTCGTGTATCTGGGTCATCAAGCGTTGAGGCGCTGACAGGGTGTAACGATGACACACACTCAAACTCCATACAGTTTCACAGGTGTGTAGTAGTTGTAAATGAAAGTGGTTGATCATATAGGTGTGAGTAGATGGTGGGAGAAGTGCTGACAAACACGAATGTTGTATAGGCTCTTAGACAGCTTCACTCTAACTCACACAACCACAGGAAGAAGTCAATAACGTTGGTAACTTCAATGACTTTTCAAACATTTATTACGACACGTACGCTGATAGACGACACAGTCCATTGGACATGGATCATGGACATTACATGTGTATTCATGGTGGTCAACACTTGGCATCACAAATCTTGAATAGCTCATACATAAGATGCTAATATGATTATCCTGACAATTTACGTTCTATTCATCTCAAAGCTCAAATCCCTGACTGAGCCCCGTCAGGTATGCCTTAGCAAATATACCGCACGGAAAGGGCGGTTCCAGATTTAACAAAGTCAATACAATTGTCTAGCAAAATTCAATGACTTCTACTGGCGTCATACGCCAGGTACTTCTTATGGTGAAGAATAATGGCCGTAACAACGGGCCTCTTATGGCGACAGAATCAGGCCGCAAGTAGCGGGCCTCGATAATCAGGTAGCTACTGTTTGTTTATATGCTTCTGTGTACATAACGTTCTGCCAATCATCCCGCCTGCGTTGCGGATTTCAAGTAGTCAATTCTCTGGGCTTCTATTCATCCAAGAAAACATCTTAGACTTGGTTTCTTCATCGTGCACCCATACTGGGGCACTATATCATATATCATTGTGAGCTTCACTCACTATGTCGCCTCCAAGCAATGAAAGTATCTTTGTGATCTAATCAGACGAAAGATCGAAAAATATATGTGTTACCTTTTATAGAATCCTCACCACATAAGGAAAACACAACACTACCATTCCTGGCATAAAGAATAACGTGGGAAAGGAAGAATGACAAATCAGTCATTCACAGAACTTCCAAATTCCCCATCAAAACTTGGCAGAGAGAATCTTCGGACCGGCATGCCCGATCACAAGCCCAAGGTACACTACCAAACGGAAGTCTCCCGGTCTTTGCGCCAAAACCTTGCGCATATGCAAACAACACAGTTCTGAGCGAAACTTAAACACAAGACAAGGGCATTTCTCAAGCGAGAGGTAAATCCACTCCGTATATGGTCATGTGAATAGTAACTTAAGACATGACAGCAATTTAAGACACAGGTCAACATAAGACAAGGGGAAGATAACCAGGAATCAATCCTGTCACCAACGTAAATCACCAGTTCCCTTTCTTAGACTATCAAAATTATTACACAGGTTGATGTCTTAAACAATTATGCCAAATAGACAGCAAAAGTGAGGTTCACTGTCTGGTACAGTTTGTGCGTTAAGTTTCCTGTAATTTACACATAGTCGTATATTATTGTCCTTTTTTCTAACAATAACTAGTGGTGAAGCGAATGGGGAGTTACTATGTTCGATAATCCCTAATGCTAACATCTGTTTAAGTTCTTGAGATGTTTTATCTTGAAAATGAATCGGGACGGAGTATGGACGAAGTTTTGTAGGTGTATTGTCTTTAAGAATAATGTCGTGAGAGATTATAGAAGTTTGACCTGGTATACCGGTCAACATATCAGAGTAAGTCTCTAACAGTTTAGTAATAGCACTGTTTTCCTGTGAGGTAAGTGAAGATGAAATAGCAACATCTCTCCAAGATTTGGAAGATTGTAATTCCGGTACAGGAAAAGACATTTTTACCTCAGGAAATGATGATTCGTCTTCCTGAATGACAGAAAGACTTGAATATTGGCAAGACTGAACAGATTTGTCGTCTAAGTCTTGAAAAATAGATTGTAGATGTAGTGGACGAGTAAAAAACTCTTTCAACATGTTTATATGGTAGATTTTCTTCTGACCTTTCATGTCTAGTATGTAGTCGACGTCAGAAATTCTGTCTACTACCTTATAAGGACCATTCCACGCGATCATTAATTTATTATCCTTTCGTGGAAGTAGCACGAAAGCTTCGTCACCAGGAAATAACTGGCGTAGTCGTCTATTTTTATTTTGAAATAGCCTGGCTTTATCCATCGCAGCCTCTGATGAAGCTGTTGCCATTTGGCAAGCCTCTATGATTTGTTTACGTAAGTTAATAACGTATTCATAAGATGACTGTGTGTCCTGAGTCATCTCAGAGTCGAGAAGTAAGTCTTTAATTAGTCCCATTGGACCTCTTGGTGGAGCACCAAACACTAACTCGAAAGGGGAGAAACCGGTTTTTTCATGCGGAATCTCTCGGTACGCGAACAAGACAGCTGGAATAGCTCTGTCCCAATCTTGAGGATTTTTTACGGTCACTTTATGTAACAGTTGTTTAATGGTACGGTTGAGCCTCTCAACAGAACCATTGCTCATAGGATGATAAATACTACTGAGACTTCTTCCTATATTAAGTGTCTTCATTACTTCCTTCATTGTCTCAGACACAAACTGAGGTCCATGGTCCGAAAGTAATTTTTTTGGAAAACCGAGCCTAGAAAATATCAATAGCAAAGCATCAGCTATATCAGATGTTGTAATATTTTTAAGAGGTATAGCCTCTGGCCATCGAGTGCATAAGTCAAAACATGTCAATATGTACCTATGACCTCGAGCAGTAGGTAACATAGGACCAATAATGTCTATTGCCATCTTATCGAATGGACGAACTGATATCTCACAAGCCTGAATTGGAGCATTATGGAATGCTCCACGAGACTTAACTTCCTGGCAAATCACACAGGAACGTACGTAAAAAGATACGTCACGTGAAATTCCTGGCCAGAAAAACGACGACAACACTCGTGAACGTGTGCGAGTGTAGCCCATATAACCCGCGCATTGGGAGTCATGTGCATGTCGTAGTATGTATGTCCTTAACGACGATGGTACTATGACCTGTTGTTTTACCTTATCCCTTTCTAGACTATTCCTAAGTAAAATATCATTTTTGATAGTGAACCAATGTTTAACTTTACTTTTAACAGTAATATCATCATTTTTGTTCACCAATGCAAAAAATTTCTTCAAAGAGTTATCTTCTCTTTGTTTGAGTGCAAAAGACTGTCTATCAATCATCGATTTAGGTTCATTATCAGTGTTATCCACTACATTAATAACTGTAGTAACCTTCTTCTCTAACACATGAGCTTGAGCTCGTGTTGTCACTGTACTGGCTGCATACAAGTTCAATCTTTACCATTCCAATATCTCCTCAGGTGTACAGTCTTTGCTGCCATGGATACGTCCGACTGTCAAATCAGCAACAGGATTCTGAAGCAGACATACTTTAACTTTCCCTGAAAAGAATGGGGTATGAACATCTATAATTGCAGTGAGATAATATTCAATAATCCCTCCGAAAGTAATGCAGCGCTCACAGTCTTTAGTAACATAACGAGGATGTACTAAGGATTGACGGATGCCAATGGTGGTGGAGCCGGAATCCCTCAAAACTGAAATAATGTTTCCATCTAAAATTCCTTTGTTAAAAATCAATGTCCCTGTTCCATCGTTAGCATTGAGACAAATAGCAGGATTAGGTTGTGCAACTTGTATTGTCGGCTGGCTGGATTTCTGAAAAAATAGTATGGCATTGTGGACAAATATTGGCCACGTTATTATCAACAATATAACAAGCAGATGACGAATGTGTTGCGGTATCAACATTGCTATTACATGGAGTTTCATTGGTAATTAACGCTGCCCCTGTATTATGAGTAAATCGTTGTTGATTTCTGGAGGTGGAGCGTTGTCTGTCATGAAAACCTGAATAATTATTGTTACTGCTCCTACTGTTATAGCTTTTGTGTCTTGGTCTAAAATTGTCATTACTCAACTTTTGATATTGACTTCTTCTTCTTTGATCCTTAACCGCCGACCGTCAAAGCAGTCAGTGGCCATCACGCCTAGTGGCGTCTTGTAGGGCAACAACAAATTGATTCCACTTTGCTCGGTCAGTGGCCATCCTTCGTACAGTGCCCCAACTCTGGTTCATTCTTTGCATCTCAGCCTCCACAGTCCTCCGCCAGGTTGTTTTTGGTCGGCCTCTCTTTCGTTTTCCTTCAGGGGTCCAAAGCATAGCTGTTCTTGTGATGGCATCGGGGTCTCTTCTGAGGACATGGCCAACCCAGCTCCAGCGTCTGCCAGCTATGATGGTGTGCATGTCCTCTTGCTTGCTACGAGTAAGCAGATCTTGGTTAGTGATGGTATTCGGCCAAAAAATTCGGTGAATTTTTCTTAGGCATGTTGTGTGAAAAGAGGACAATTTCGACATTTCCTTCTCTGTAACTCTCCAGCATTCCGCACCATAGAGAAGCACAGAAAGCACACAACTCTGATATAATCTTAATTTTGTGCTTGTGCTGTACTGGGAGGACTTCCAGATGTTGTTTAGGCTAAAGAAGGCTGTTCTTGCCTTATTCATTCTGATGTTGATGTCTTTGCCTGCCCCGCCGTCTGGTGTTACTATGCTTCCTAGGTATGTGAAGGTATCTGTCTGTACCAGTTGCTGATTCCTTACTGATATGGGCTCAGGGTTGCTGACATTGAGCGTCATGACCTCTGTCTTCTTTAAATTGATGTTCAAGCCCACCTGCTGGCTAAACTTATTAAGTCTATCCGTTTTTTCCTGGATGTGTTGATGTGAATGTGCTAGTAGTGCAATGTCATCTGCATATTCCAGATCTTCCAATGTAAAAAGTGTTGTCCATCTTATTCCACTTGGACTGCCTTCTGTTGTCTGGCGCATCACCCAGTCTATGACTGTTAAAAATAGAGTGGTTGATAAGGGGCATCCCTGTCGTACTCCTGTCTTCACCTCAAAGGTTAGGTTGCTCTGCCCAACACTACACGTAAAGTTGGCATAGAGGCTTTTTATGATTGACACTATGCAGCTTGGAATTTTATAAGCTCTCAGTATTTTCCATAAACTGTCCCTATGTATGCTGTCAAAAGCCTTTTCAAAATCAACGAAATTAATGTACAGCTGTCTTTGCCATTCTGAGCACTGCTCTATAATGTTCCTGAGAGTGAATATATGATCTACACATCTTCTGTTCTTTCTAAATCCTGCTTGTTCTTTCCTCAGTTTGTGGTCTACTGCCTTTGAAATTCTCTGTATAATTATCCTGCCTAGTATTTTGCTGGGAACTGAGAGAAGAGTGATTCCTCTCCAATTATTGCAGTCTGCAAGATCTCCCTTCTTGGGCAATTTGACAATTATTTCTTTGTTCCACTCTGATGGTGTTGTCCCCGTTTTCCAGACTTGTGCAAATAGTTGTTCTAATAGTTCTGCTGCTAGCTCAGGGTCTGTCTTAAATAGCTCTGCATTTAAGTTATCATAGCCCGGAGCTTTGCCGTTCTTTAACCCTTTGTTTGCTGTGATGATTTCTTCTTTTCGTGGAATGTCTGTATTTACATCTAGATCGTTTTCAGCCTCAGGAACATTCAATTGTGTCTCTGGTGGTTCCTTGCTCAGAGTTTCTCTGAAGTGCTCTGCCCATCTTGTTTGATATTGACTTAGAAGATGTATAAATTCGTGATTCTTGAGTTCAATTTGTTTCATTTTATTCCCCAACAGAATGTAAGAACTCTTCATATCCCGAATCATTACCACTTGTGTATCAACCTTTAATTTCAATGATGAAACTTCAGATTTCAGCTCCTGAATCTGAGCCATATGTGTACAATCTGCACTTAAAGCAGTATTACCCTTATCTAATTCAATATCAACACTTTCCTCGTCAAAATTCTCCTCATCTCGTATCACCTTATTTACATCCACCAAATCCTGTTGCACTATCTTCTCCTCTAATGCAACCATCATTTTATTTTCTTCTAATTCCTCAAGACGCCTGACCTACACTTCCAATTCTTCTTCACTAGGTACTTTTGCCCTTTCAATAAAATTTTCCCTAGCCATTTGTCTTATGGCAACTGATTTAAAATTTGTTTCCTCTATACCAATTTCCCGTCCAATCATCATAAGCTCCTCTAAAGTAAGCATTATAAATATATATGTGACTCCCTAAGTCAATCAAATAATAATCAAATTCTTTACGTGCTTCTCAAATTGCTTCCCCAAGCTTCACAAAATACTCTAAAGTCACCTATATGTATTAATCAACAATATAAATCAACCAATTAATTATTCATATGTGCCTAGTGACCAATGTAGTACTATACCTCGACTAGTGTACTAATCAATCTCTAATATGCCTATTATAATCAAGGCAAACTATAAATTTATATTTATTTGTCCATATATTATAACATCATGCCTTAGTCATGATGAACAACTAATAGTGAACTGAACTACTAGTGCAAATTGTTGCAATCATTCAATCAATCCCTCTGTTTGTTTTAAATTCAATCAAAATTAATCAAAATAATTGTTTATCATAATAATAGCTAACCAAGTTATAATATAATTATTATATTATCAATTTATACATTAATAAATGCAAGACAACTAAGAAAATAAAGTTGTACAAGACAGTAGCACATCACAATTGACAAATGCAAACATAAAAATGATTATATGAAAACGAGCAGAAAATCGGAAGTATGTTCAAGGTTAAACCAAATCTAAGTTAAAACACATACACTGAAAATGGTGACGTCACAGGACTCTATAACTGACAAATATATTTTACAATTATGAAATAAACGAAAGTGAGATTGAGACTGGACGTGATAGCTTACAAACCAAAGACGTAAATGAATAGAAATGAAACTTAATACAGAAAAAATACACCAGATATCACATCACCTTACAACTAATACCTAATATTGAATTTTTGCAATTACAAGCAGATAGTTCCCAGGTAATTTATTAGGGGATCTCTTGTATCCAAAATTGCAAATATTCAATAACACTAAGATACGATCAAAACTGTTGTGGTCAGCCGAAGCGACATAACATCAGTTTTGATTCCCGCCCCCAATCCCGCTTAGACATATATAAACATACGAATATTATATAAGTACGTGTAACATCACTGGCTTCCTAGCGCAGTGGTCTATGGTTCGATCCCCAGATGAGGCGGAAAAATTTTTAGGCCACAAACGGCTCCTGGGTCGACCCAGCCCCAAATGGGTACCAGAGCTACTCTGGGAAGGTTAAGGCGGCCGGCGTGATGCCGACCACATCACCCCTCGTGTGCCGACGGTCAAGATAATATGGGCCTAACACCATATTCCCAATATGCCTAAATGGGCGTGTAACGGGTTCCTTTACCTTTACCTTACGTGTAACATGCATGAATCAGATATGCCTACGAAATGTAAATGGACCACACTCTGCTTTACCAAACAACGGTTTCTTAGCTTTTTGGAATTCGAATGTTTTCCCCCGAACAGTGCTAGCATGCACCGAAGGTAAAGATTGGTGTTTAAAGCTAGTTGGATGGTTGCAAGTACTGGTAATGTTCTGGATCCATTGTTGATCTTGAAATGACTCGACATTGTCTGCAACGGTCTTGGATATCTGACGTTCCTCTTGCACACAGACTGATGACGTTACTGCTCTTGCGTTGTTATGCGTATCGCGTCACAACGTGCAAGTCACGTGAGGAATTTATGATCGTAAACACATTCTTGGTAATTCGACCGATATATTGTCATTTTGAATCAGACTTGTTCTCGTCATTGTAGAACTTGGAAAAAATTGTTTTTCGTTAATTTGTTGTTTCTTTTTTTCCTTGCATTTGTCGCTAATTTGCTGTTTCATTCTCCGCACTACTGGCCATCACGTTGTTATAAGACGATTTGTTGATTCTCGTTGTTAACTCTTGTTTATGGTTTGGTTTCGGTCCCTCTTGTTGCTACCGATGTTGTTGCCGGTGTTTTATATATGGTTCACTTTGTTGCCGGTATAAATTTCTCTGTTTAGGCCACCATATATTAGTGCAGGTTGATTTCAGTGTTATTATGTATTAACGGGGTTTCTGTTAGCTTCCACATCAATGTTCATTATTCTGTACATATAAGATTTGTGCTCTTTGATTGTAAATAACTCCCTAGGTTTAGAGCGTATTGTGCCTTGGTTGTAAATGCGAATGATGGGGCAACATTTTATAACATTCAACATCAATCAAATGGATAAGTCTGTTGTATTCAGAGTCCAACGAGCACATTTAATTACGGCAAAACAATCCATTAAAAACAGTTCATCATCATAATGCAAAAACATAATAAATCGTCACTTGAGTTTACCTCCTTCAGTCGTCATACCGTCAGGTTATTTACACGTGATTCCGTGGATAGGAAATCCGGTAACGAATAACTTGACTGATGCGATTAATGTGACTTTGGATACTGATTCATAAATATTGCTCTTTGTCCATTATATCCAATTCCTAAACGTACTCCATTTTCTCAATGAGACGTACAATCGTATCCACATCAAATAGGCAGACCCTCGTGCCGTATCCTAAATAAATCCTTTACATAAATATCATTATCACGGGAGACTTCAAACTTGCGTCCGTCTAGGACCAAGGTTAACATCATAAGGGTACAATTACAATGTTGTCACGTGCTAGCTTATCAACGCGACACGTCATCCTAAAACTAAGCAACTTATGCTCTTCGCTTTCAACACCGTGAAGCGCGAAAACATATTATACATTAATTACATTTCAAAACCCAAAATGTGCAACTTTTACCCGAGCTCACTACAATAGTGGCTAATATCATAAATTCTATCGTAACACTCACTGTTAAACATATACTTGGAAGTGTGTTTCTTTACGGGGGAGGGGGTGCCAAAGGTAGGATCAGCTGGGGTGCCAAATATTTGAGGGACGCCTCTGTCATACTGGCAAAATTTTGAAAATTAGGAAACCTACCCACCACAAACATATTTATAGAATGTGGGATTCATGTATACACACATTGGGAACCTCGCCGGTGCTACGGAGTTCGTGCTCTGTGCTGAGATTATCCTTATGTGACCTAAGGGAAGCGATCGAAGCACTGATGCAGTTTGTCCGTTATTATACATTAAAAAATAACCAGTTGATAGCATTACAAGACAATCCCTGTTCTGGACTCGCAAAGGTAAGAGGTAACACATACATGGAGAAGAGAACTAGAGAAGTAGAAACCCACAAAATTTCACAGAGCGTGGGTTAGGCACGGTTTTCTCAAAAGTAATTAAGCCCCAAACAAAAATAAAACTCTTCCACTCAGAGGTTTAGCCACTCGTATTGTATGGCTGTCAAACATGGACAGCAACAAAATCGACAACCAGAAAGATACAGACTTTCATAAAATGTGTGACTGAGCAAAATAGAATATTGAAATGGTATGACAATATCCCCAATGTAGAGCTAGTGGGAAGAACTGGACAAAAACAAGTGGAACTTGATTCGAGAAGAAGAGGCTGGCTTTGGATAGAATACAAATGAATGTGATAGGGTGGGGCGAGATGATGATGATGATGCTGTGATATTTGATCACTCTCTTACACACTCGCAACCGATCCGATCAACAATAAAACTCTTGATTCTTAAGGCAGGGGCTGTATTTAATTTTACAACCCATTCAGTGACTAAGGGCACACTGAAACAAACATTAAGCAAATAAACCAACAAACCTAACACCAAACAAACATCCAGCTAGTGCTCAGTTGCTAATCGTGTCATGTCTTTGTTCTTCTGCTACCCACACAGGGTGCCTCATTTCGTTTTCTCTTGTCTGGACTGATACTGGAAAAGGCCGCTGCTAGCCATCGCATTCTTTATATAGGCAATAGGCTAATCACTCGACTTTAGTTCGCTGCGCGGATTAATTTTTCCCCTTAAATAACACTCGCCTTTATTGCTCTATTAGGCACTAAAACACACAAGTATGGCCCATAACCATCAAATATAACACAAAACTCTACACTACAACTATTTTTAGGCTTTATTATGGCCTAAGTAATATATTTTCATGAAGACTTTTCACATCCCAGCAATACTTGCTCGCGCCGTCACGTGGGCTGACAGTCACGTAGGTTGCGCTCACATCAAAAATATACGGGCGATAAATATGCCATGAGCATGAAGGGGGAAGCTGGGGTGTCTTTACGGCCCCATCACATGAAGAAAACAAACTGATAGCCTTACAAGGTAGTACTTTTTTCTGGAGTTCCCAGAGTAAGAGTGTTAAAGATACTGGCCCCCATTTATTAAAGGGAAACATCTTGGGTTCAATTTCTATGGGGTTTCTTCCACTGTTGAAATGTTATCGTTTAGAACAGTGCTCTACAACCTTTTTTTTATCTTCACCGCAAACTTTAGTGCCCTGAGACTCCATTAACAAAGGCGGTTATTGTGGCAGACTCACAAACCATGCTTCGGAAGATCCAAAGTGAATAGCTCCGGCAAGAATGGATAACCTCCATAGAAGTCTCGAATCTTCAGGAAATGGCGTGGATCTACTGTCCTGGTGATGCCGTGGTACGCGGCTGATATACTAGTTCAAGAGCACCCATAGAATGTGCATTGGCTATGGATAGTAGAAAGCATGTTTCCACATAAGAGAATACACAAGGCAACATGGATATCACCAGACCATAGAACAGAAAATCAGATTGATCATAAATGCATAAACAAGAAGTTTAGATCATCATTGCAGGATGTAAAGGTATATAGAGGAGCAGATGTGGCATCAGATCACTACCTTCTGACAGCCAAGGTAAAAAATGAAACTCAAGAGATATGCAACAATGCAAAATTATAGACAACAATTTAATGTAGGGCATCTAAGAAATCAAGAAACAAGAGACAAATTTGCGGTCACAATATCCAACAAATTCCAAGTGCTCCAACACCTGGAAGATGTAGAGAATACAGAAGACTATTGGCAGCAAATCAAAACTGTATAGAATGAAACATGTGAAGAAATACTGGGGAAAAGGGAACGACAACAAAATGCATGGATAACAACAGAAACCATCAATAAGATAAAAGAGAGAAAAAACAAGAAAGCAGATTTAAACACAAGCAGAACCAGAAGTTCCAAAGCCAAGGCTCAGGAAGTGTACACAGAAGAAAACGAAGAAGTATCAAATGAGACCAGAGGAAGTATATCGAGGAGTTAGTAAGAGAGGCAGAAAATGCTGCAGCAAAAGGAAATTTGAGAGAACTGTATAACAGCACAAAGAAGCTAACAGGGAAATACAAGCAAACAAGTTACCTCATAAAAGACAAGAAGGAAAACTGCTCAGCAACATACAAGAGCAAATGAACAGGTGGACAGAATATTTTGAGGACCTTCTCAATAGACCAGCTCCACAACCCCCCCCCCCCCCCCCCCCTCTCTCCCCCCCCCCCCCGGACATCCAGCCAGCAGAAGAAGAGCTACAAATTAACGGTGAAAGACCAACGAAGGAAGAAATTTAAAAAAGCCATAAAGCTTCTGAGATATGGAAAAGCGTCTGGACCTGATGGCATTCCAGCAGAGGCCATCAAAGGAGATATCAACACGGCTACAGAGATGTTATATAAATTACTTGGTAAAGTCTGAGAAAAGGAAGAGATACCGGCAGAATGGAAGGAAGGATATCTGGTTAAGTTGCCTAAGAAGGGAAATTTACAAGAGTGCACAAATTATAGATAAATAATGTTACGATCGGTGCCGAGAAAAGTAAAAACAGGATTATCCTTGAGAGATTAAAAGAGTCCATAGACAAGAAACTGAGAGATGAACAAGCAGGTTTTCGACAAAACAGATCTTGTACAGACCAGATAGCCACTTTGAGAATAATAGACCGAAAGGGAGGCATCAAAGAAGAGTTGACCACTCGAAAAGCAGCAGCTGGGAGACTTTTTCAGGCCATAAATCGAGGATTCCTTAGCAAGAGAGAGGTTGGTAAGAAAACGAAGATGGCTGTATACAGTTCCACCTATGTCCCAGTCTTGACATATGGATGCGAGTCATGGGCAATGACTACAACCCACAAAAGCCAGATCCAAACCTCAGAAATGAGGTATCTGAGGAAAGTAGTTGAAGTAACAAGAAGAGACATGGTACGCAACCAGACGATACGTCAACGCCTTAAATCCTACCCCCTGCAGACGCAAGTAGAACAGTCCCAATTAAGATGGTTTGGCCATGTCTGCAGAATGGGAGAAGATAGGCTACCACGACAAGCATGGGAAACAAAGAGCCAAGGATCCAGACCCCCAGGACGACCCAGAGTCCGCTGGGAGGACAACATTAGACAATCTTTGAAGGACCGAGGACTAGAATGGAACCAGGCCAGGAGGAAGACAGCCGATAGGATAGCCTGGCGCTCTCTCTTCCAAACATCTACACCTCACGGTAGAAGGGGAACGACTAAGTAAGTAAGCAAGAAAACATATGAAGACATGACATGCAGATGTTACCGGTAGTGGTGAACCGAGAACTGGTCCAAAGGCACCAATTCAAAGTATGTCACAGAGGACTGGTTACGGCATCAATTCAAAGTATGTAACCGCGCTATATTTCACTAGGTGGCAGGTGGCAGGCCTAGTTAAGTAACTCACACCAGTCTCCTTTGTATATCTTCCAAGTTAAGATAATAGTATATGAGTACTGGCCCTTTCCGCCAGAGTTGGTAATTCTTGGATGAACTACTTTTCTTCCTTCATTTAACCCTTGATTCATTCGTTCCCTTCTCCGTTGTTATATATAGTGACAGATCGTATAGTGGATTTATATAAAGGCTAATAGTCTGGCATACACCAACCTCTCAAAAGGATCGACTCAAGCATTTGTTTTTCCTCTTGCAAAAACATATTTATTTACATATAATACATTTCAATGTTGTAGATACTTCTTCATAGAACATGCCTACAGTTGTAGCTTAGTTGCTTCATGTATATTTTCTTTATCTCATATATATGTAGACACTCAATCTCCATTTGTTCCTCTATCAACTCCATGTACTTATTTAACCTCTTTAAATTCTGTTTCGGTATACCTCAATGCACCTGATCAGCATTATGCAATTCATTATTTTGTACTTTTATTCTTCCTGAATAAAACTTGGTCAGACCTGCCGTATCTGCTTCTAGAAAAGAACATCCTATAGTTCCATGCATGAAGCCAACCTTATATATTCCTTACTTACATGAGAGAGCATTAAAGTAGTTCTTAAAGAAGTCGACCATCGCTGTCACTTACTTGTCGTAACTAATCTAGTGTACAACTCATTGTTTAACTCACTGTGAACTCTCTCTCTCTCTCTCTGATGAAAAATATGTAACTCTCTTCTTGGGATTCATTCATATCATCCATTTAATAGATGATGGAACCAAGCTTGACCTTCAATATATAATTCAATTCCTTCTCTGGTTTGCTTGGTCATTAAAGTTCTCAATGCTCATATGGCTTGTCGACCTGGGAGTTCAGTTTTATTTCTCCTGTAAAAACTTTCATCAATGTACATAATAATTCAAAAACCAATACTTACAGGCGATACCCTGAATCTCTCCTGAAAATTCACTCACTACTGTCACTACTAAAGTTCTCTTAATCATCTTCTACTCTGTCTATGTGACACTTCTTAGTTATATCATATTGTTACAGACTAGTCACTATCACGTCCTCTGAACTTCCTAGTACTAATGTCACTTCCCTTTAACCTCTGACTTCTTTTAAACTTCTAAGTCTTTCTATACAGCTTGTGCATCTTCTGTATCACTTCTAAAACTATCTGTAATAGCACAGAACTTATTAAAACTGGTGGCAACCGCACAACAGCATTTCTTGTTCCTTCGTCTTCGGAAACACGACTGCTCTCTAGCAAGCCGTGAGCTGTTCTGACCTCTGGCCATCGACAGCTAATATGTTTTTTCTCCCCCCATACTTCTGATTCGTTCTTTCACCTGTTTACCAACCCAAACTCTATTTACCGTTCTCTAAAAAAAATATTCACGCTTTACCGCTCAAGCTAAGTTAGTGAACCCTTGTCTTTTATTTTTAATCTTCCCTCACTTTTTTTCCTCGTGAGCCGTTTTCAACGCTCACATAACCTTGGCAAATATTTACAATGCCTGGGCAAACCCTACGGCACCCTACTTTAAGCATTCATTTGTAACCCTGCCAGAAGCATAAACAATGCCTGGGCAAACCCTACGATGACACAGAGTTCTTCACGAAGGACAGCTTACAGAACCGTTTGGGATAAGAACAAGAGTGCGACAGGGATGACTCTTGTCTCCATTTCTTTTCTTACTAGCAATAGACTGGGTTATGAGAACATCGACAACACACATCAGAAATGGAATCCAGTGGACTCTGACTAAGCAGTTGGATGATACGGATTTTGCTGATGACTTGGCTCTTCTGTCACATAACCGTAATCAGATGCAGAAAAAATTGAAAACACTCGATGAGAGGTCACAGCAATTGGGTCTGAAAATACACAGGGAAAAGAAAAAAAATAATGAGAATAAATGCAGGTAATTATAACAGGGTTGAAGCATCAATACAAGATGTAGAATCGTACACATATCTTGGCAGCAATATAGACAAAGTTGGACGGACAGACAGTGATATCTGTCGCGAGAGGCGAGTAATTCTGCATTTAAATTCTTAAAACCTATTGCCGATATTTTGTCGATAAATTTCTCAAGGCATGAGAAAGCAGTCGGGTGTCTACACCCTTTGTCCACAATAGACAGAGCTCGGAGTAAGCCCTGGGAAAGCCACAAATTTTGCATGGACTGTTTTCACAACAATGAGACATTAGATTAACAGACCATCAACGGACAATTGGAAGTAGCCGCCACTCCGTCACGGATGTGTTTACCCAAGGCCAGTAATCTACAAGCATTATTCCGGCTAGTAACAGAACATAATGGGCAGTCGACGACAGATACGCGAGGTAACTGTACAATGAGTATTTTGGTAAGGCGGTTCTCGTGGAACAGACCAAATAATATTGGATTAACGGAGACCCAAAGTCGGAGCGAAGATCAATATGAAAGAATAAATTATAAAGAGAATAACAACACTGCACAGACACCCAAAAGACGAACGCAGACAGATTGTCTGGGCGAGGAAAAACACGAAAGCGACCAATGCAAAATATTACAGAAACTTTACAGAGTAATGGGGACGGTTTGTCTGACTGAAGTAAGACGAACGAAACTTCACATGACATCAGAAGCGAACACGGGAAATCACCAGCGGCCATGTGGACACTATGAAACCCAACGACGTTCGTCTCTCAGTAATGGTAAGAGAAATCATTCCGCCCGACCCGACTTGTTTCTATATTTCACGAGGAAGATTCAGGACAGGAAGTCAGTGATTTCTTTATATGGAAACCAAGGTTAGTGTACTATAGTTTGTACATTGTTATTATACATACTTAATCAGTTATATATATCTTAATATATAGTTATATATATATATATATATATATATATACATATATATACATATATATATATATATATATATATATATATATATATATATATATATATATATATATATATATATATTATATATATATATCTATAAACATAACACTGATAACACTGTCACCAGTCACGTTTTACTATAATACTATAGTTTACACTATTCAGTACAGGTTGCAATAAACACCGTGCAGAGAATTATTATATTTATAAGATTGCACAGTTTCCAGTAACTAGAACGAAGTAAATACAAGACACTTTTCTTTTACTTCTTAAATTACCTGTTAACAGTGCAGTAAATACCGCGCAGTCATTCATTATAGTGATAAGATTTCACAGACAAGAACACACTGCATGCGGAGCATAGGTTACGGGGTACTTATAAGGTGATATCATTTTATCTCTCGCAGTGGTAGAGACAGAGGACTTTTGAGATAACTCAGCCTTCGTCTTACTACCCTGGCGGGCGTAAATCACGGGATAAGCTAATGAGTAGGGCCAACCAGATATACTGCAACGACACGTATCTCACAGATATTTAACGGCAACAAACCTACCAACACTCAACGGGGGTTAGAAAGGAATTTGGCCAGGC